>JAVFBZ010206080.1:0-13432 GCA_032466195.1 Katharina tunicata
AGCATGCGAAAACATTATGGCTTGAAATTAGTAAATATTACTATCGGCATTGAGAAAAAATGTAGCTTATCTATAGGTCCTAAAGTAATATAGAAAACCCGATTTAATTCGTTTCAGTCGATTTTTGGCCGAAATTCTGTGGTATAGACCGTATAGTACCTTTAAATCATTGCACAACTTTAAAAAAAATCATAACAGAGGTTAACTGCGAAAAACTTTACTGCCATGTACAAACAGCTCTGTTTAAGCTGCATTAGCGTCAAAAATAGGTGCGTCAAAAGTTAGGGCCTTGCGTGAAAATGTATTCAGTTGTTCGACAATGCCTCGTGATTTTCAAGTCTGGAGGTCACTGAGGTCAACTTCGCCGATTCTCGTTTATAGACCACGTGCCGAGAAGTGTGTACTGGAAGAGGGTTAGCAACCTTGGTTTGGATTCTAGGGAGAGGTACCAAAGGAAATACCGCTTATATTTGGTTGATTTGGAATAATTCTGTACCTTATCTTGACCTGTGTAATTCTGAAAGTATAAAGAAATATATCGGCGTCTAATGGGGACTAAAAAACCCCGACAAACCGATACACGGTGGCCGATGCTGGGGCGACTACTGAAGTAAAACGTATCCACGGGCTCGAGTTGAAATGTTACTCAGTGATCCGACTCTGGAATGATATGCTCTTAAGCCTCTTCGGTGTTTTCGGAGAGATTACAATTTCAGTTGGAAGTACGTGTACATCGAGACCACAAAATGACATCCAAAGTGGTCGACAGGATTGATCCCTTTACTAACAAAGTGTCCATCAAATCGAAGAAGCAGAAGAGATCGCAGGGGTCATCACATTATAGAACTAAAAATGCTCCCGAGTTACAACAGTTGCCACATCTAAAAGGTAAGAATTTGACCCAAGTACTATTTATGTGATTTTGTAAACACGTTTGTTAAAATAGGCCACATATTGCTGAAGACAACGCTGGTATTTCTTGGTACATACATGTGAATGTATATATATGTCTGTTGTTGTAATTATAGCCATTTTGGGAGGCTGCCGGTATCTCAGTGTATTTGGCTGTTCCATGAGATGCTTGTACACTCCCTTGTTAGTTAACAATACAATTAACGGCTACACTAATACTTATTTGTCTGTTTTACCAGAATGGTGTATTTTCCTTTTACGTCATGTTGAAATACAATAATTATCTGTTATTGTTTGCACCCTTTTTTTCCTTTTTGAACTCTCAGCAGTTTTTCCTTCTCAATACACTAACACCAGCGTGATCAGCCAGTTTTCCGTCTACTATATATTTTATTTAAATAAAAGAGAGTATTATTTTGACCATTGTAAGGTTACCAATGTAACCATGCACCTTGTGTCACGATAGTTACAGGGTGTTAAAATACTTCACAATTGAACAATTTGAAATTAGTCAAATTACATGTTTTAATGTTTTTACCAACTTATAGTACCATCTGCTAATCTATGCTACATCTAAGGTTTTCCCATGTAATCGCTAACAATTCAACGATGTGGTGTGGTGTCCTGTTTTTGTCATGTAAATGTATTGTGGTGTCTTTGTGTTGCCATATAGTAGTTGTTTAGTGTGGTTTTCTCCATCGATTGGGCTGGCATGTCGCCATGTGAGTGAAATAACCTTTAGTACAGCATAAAACCCCAATCTAAAAAAACAAAAAAACAACTTGATTGACTCTATTAATTTAAATGCAGAACGTACCACCATTTCTAGAGTCTCACAGATCACTCTGTATCCCAAGTTCCCATCCCAAGCATGTGATTTATTATCTGATTGAGGATTTAGTGTCATTTTTGCAAACTAGACGGTAGTAGAGGAAACACAACTGGCTGGTGTACAAGGTGACAAGCAAAGTTTTCCATTAACATGTAGAAGTAGTTACATGTAATACTACTGTTCTACTACAATCATATGGCTGTCAATAGTAGGGAATTTTAGAGGTAAAACCTGATTGCACACTATTAAATAGTATGTGTTTGATACATTGAAGTAGGTATGGACATACTTACTTGTACTGAAGTTGGCAAAAAGCCATGCACATTTTATCAGTGTTAAACAGTGAAATATATTGGGTGTGTTGAGGAAAGGATGTGAAACCTATTAAAACTAACTCTACCTCTAGACAAATGCTCCTAGTTGTAGAAGACTGAAACTTGATGCCTCACCATGTTAAGGCCCATCTTTTTCACATACTTCCCATACCTAGTGTTTTCCTTTTGTTTATCACCCTAACTTCACCTCTTGTTGGTAAAAGGTTCAGAGATGGGCTTTATTTAGGGGTGTGGACAGAAGATTATGTCAAGTGTATGCTGGATGAATGATGATCAATGGTTAACCCTAAGCTTTACCACACCACTAGTAACCAGACTTTAGCCTTCATATACAACCATGCAGTATTCTGGACTGTACTAAAAATATACTCCAGCTCCTCTGCTTTCCAGTCCACCAGCCTTACTGCTGGCTCTAGCTTCATAGGTCTGTCTTATTCATACTCATCTCTTGCTACTGTAGGTACGTGTAGCACTAGGATCTGCACGTTACGATACCTCATCTTTTCAAAGGTCTGTCATTACTTGAGCTACCGGCTATATTACTCCCCTTTTTAGGTCAAGATAGCACAGCGTTCTAATACAACTTAAGTTAGTCATATATTTGTCACAGTTATGAGCTGGCAATAAGTGCAACTGAAATAAAATAAACGATAAATAAGACTTGGATTTAATGCATCATTGGGGTGACTGGAGTCCTGTTTGGTTTTCCTCTAAGTATCATCATTTCGTAATACCAGGAATGTTTATGGTGATTTAGCTCATCCATTGAACATTGGGCTGGTACTGGTACTCGATCATGTTAGTGAAATAAACAAAATAACAGCATTAAGTCTCAATCAACCAACCAAACTTAAAAATATTGCTGCAAAAGTATGGTTGGATGTACAATGTACATGTACTTAAAATCTTAACACATTTACATATATATTAAGTTATCCTAAACGCTCAACAAAGGTCGTTATGTTAAAATTTAGAAATTTGATGGGAATTTTTAGTTTTGAAGGGGAATTTTAATAGCCATTTAGGGGAAAATGCTGTTGGGGAATGGGGCCATTTACCGGCCCCAAAAGGATAGGTAGATCAAGCCCTGGATATGTGTAATGATATCGATGTCTTTCTTGGAAACGATTTGTGTACATTATGCATACAGATTATAGGTGGTACAGTGCATTAAAAGTACTTACATGTAAGAGGTATAAAGTAACCATAAACACTACACAAATGCTTACAGGTTATTGTATCTGGATTTGTATGAGATTTCTGGAAAATTCTGTGGAATTTTTGGATTGCTTAGAAAGATTGCAACAGTGCATGATATTATCGTTAATGAAAACTGTTTGCCGTTGAAGATTGTGTTTAACTATAATATTATTATACAGACTGTTTTAATTTCAATCTATTGTTGTGTAAAATGAACGTTTAGGACCATTATATGTGTATGTTTGATGTGTTTGTTGTTTGACACTCGGTGCACACATGACCTCATTTCCCATTTAAAGTTAAACTGGGTCAGTACAGTTATTCTGGCTTTGGAGCTATAACTTTACTATTTACTTGCTTTTGGTTGGTAGTAGATAGTTGACAGGCATATATATGCATCTATTTCCTTATCGAATAATAGGCCCTTTTCATTATGACAAAGGGACATTTTGTATCAGTTAAAGTGACAAATACTACTCAGCCTAAAAACTTAATTAATTACTGTAGCTTAACAATCTTTGGCAAAGTAAACACTCTTATCCAAGGCTGAAACAAATGGAAATCTGCGCTTAAATTAAAAAAAATTGTTTGCTCAATGTAAATGATGTAAGAAGTTTATTTTGTTTTTTGATGTGACAAGACATTCTTAGTGTGACATTAGCTTTGTTAAATACATGAACATGTGGTTGATTTATATTAATATAGACACACAAAAACGATTGTTGTTGAAATGCTCTCAATTGTTGTGAAATAATGAGTTTAATTAGTATGTAATATTTAGATACAATGTTTGTAGATTTTTCATAACTGTTACTAGAGTAGGACAATCCTTTAGTCACAAGTAGGACGTCCCTCCAGGATGGCTGACCTAAATATTTCTCTTGCTCTCCACACAGACAAAAATAGAAAGTAGTCAACATGATCCTGTTCACTCACAGGGCGAAGTAACATTGTAGTCAATGTACAATTTGAAGTTGTAATTTTACATCTATCACATAGACACAGCTTGGCCATCGTGTTAAAACTACATGTAGGTGTAGGCATGACTTCACAATACTCATAAGATAATCTAAATTTATTTCTATCTGATGCTTCTTTATTGTGTTTGTGCATGCATGAATCAGCATAATTATTATATATCACTTATATTATTTATGTATTTTAACTTATACTTATGTTCACTGATATTGGACAATATAACAGAATACAAATAACATATTTACGTGTAAGGCTCTCAATCTATTCTAATAATAGGGTATATGTCGATTTTAAATATTGGAAATTTTTATATCATCTTATTCTATATGACTTTTACTGTACGGTGGTACCTTAATCAAAAATAAATTAAATGGTTTAAATCAAAACATAAATTTATTACTAACTACATGTACACTCAGGCTTCTCCAAATGTCCCCATTGTAAATATATTTTTTTATTTTCCTATGAAGCTGTTCTGAAATAAATCATTGCCAAATTATATAGTAACATTTTATTATGGCCAATTGGTCATTTACATTTCGACATGAATCTGACCATGTTGTTGTAAAACCTGATGTTTCCTTTTTTCTGGCGAGAAGCCTGATAGAGGTGGAGAACTACAACCTATTAATGCTGACAATTTTGTTCATGTCAGAAAATATTGTATGAACTTGTTCAGATATGAATATTGAATAATAGTCTTATTGAAAGTTTCTTGTTGAGTAGTCAAATGTTGGCTCAGGTTTCATACTTCAAAGACACAAATGCCTGACTAGTGAGTGATTTATGTTGGGCTCAAAAGCCTATATTCATAATAGAGTGTTCATTCTGGACTTCATACAATGTATTTCATTAATGTTATAAAAATAAAAATCATAATGTCTTCATTTTAAGTAGCCTATCAGGAACTAAATGTAGAATGCCCTTTCACTACTAATTGAGAATATTTTAGCAAAAAAATAAAATAATCATCCCAAGAAACTACCAATACAAGTAAAAGACCCTTAAGGAAGAGTTGAAAACCCAGTCAAACTAAATAATCGAATATCTATGTTGCCCTTATTAAATTCATTTAGCATAGCATTGAAAAGATACATCCATAATATATACAAAATGTTCCAGTAGAAATGCATGCATTAGACCAGCCTTTGGGACTTTGTATACTATATATATGATTTCTGGGTAATTGAGTAACTAACTGTCTCACGGGGAAAAGAAATTTGAAACTAAGCCCATTTATCATTAATCACTGGCAAATCGACACCTCATTTTAGACAAGTCTTTTCAAGGAAACTATGATATTTCTGCTATTAATTATTCAATGATTAACTATGGAAACTTCAGTAACCTATTAGGTGTCTTGAGCAGGTCTTTTCACTTTATTCGGTGTACTATTTCAGGCTATTACATGAGGGGGGTATTTCTGTTGTGTTCTGTTAACTGTGTTCTACACATTTTTTCCGCATTTGCTATGCGGGTGGTTTGGAGCCTCCGGTGCCCTGGTGCTTTCTGAACTAAGCGGTATCATGAAGCCGCTTTGTCATGGTGTATTGTTTTTCGTCCTGTCAATTTATGTGGCGTATTCCATATTGCCGGTGTTGATTAAGGTAATTTCCTTCACCCATAGGCATTGGGCTGACAGGCTTGTCATAAAGTTCAATAAGCTTAAGTGTGGCGTAAAACCCCATTCAATCAAGCAATCAATAAAAAGATAAGTCTGTTAGTAATGTATTTATTTTACAGAATTACAGATGTAATGTTGCTATACTACTAAACTGATTCGTCAATAGATTAATTTTATTAATAGACCTGTAAGTAATCAGATTAAATAAAATACCCTGCTTAATAATGCTATGCTGTATGATATAATATTACGTAATTAATACTCTGGAGAAATGTGAGAAACATACATGTACAAACAAATAAAATCATATAATGAAATCTTATTTATGAACAGAAATTTTTAAAAGACAGAACAAGACAATTATAATAGATCTTACATAAAAGTTTCATTAAGGGATTATTTTTAGGCTTACATATTTTCTGTGTGCTAGAATTGTTTAATTTTTAAGGGATGTTTACGTGTTTTTTTTTTTTATGTGGTGTTTTGTTTTCTGAGGGGAGGTTATGTGGAGTTTTGTTTTCTACACATTATACATGTATGCCTCATTTGCAATGCGGGTGGTTGACTGGGAGCCCTCTGGGCTTCATGTAAGGGGCATCATGAAGCTGATTTTTTGTGGTGACCTGTTTTTTGTCATTTAAATGTTTTTTAGCGTTTTCTGTGTTGCCAAGTTCGCTAAGGGTGGTTGACTGGTTTCCCGTTTCCGATTGGGCTGACGCGCAATCGTATGAGTGAATAACCTCCATTTTGACGTAAAACCCCAATCAAAAAAAACAAACAAATGCTTTTACATGCATTTCTGAATTAATAGCAAGGGATTATCATACCCAGGGTAGTTTAATAAAACTTAGAATTGCTTAGACTCCTGTGCTTTTGTGTTCTCTGAGCTACTAGACATTTATAAGAAAGCCCATTTGTTGTAGTGTCCTGTAAATGTTTTAGCTCTTCTGTGTTGCCGGCGTTGCTTTATAGGGTGGTTTCCTTCACTCATTAGGCTGGAATGCATATAACCTTAAGTACAGCATAAAACCTCAATCATTCAATTGTAAAGCTTACATGTAGGTAGCCCAAAACAGATTGGGAACTACTGGTTTACATGTACAGTTGTACAAATATGAAGACATCTTTGTTGAGGTGTTCCTGTATAGACTAGTCCTCATGTACAATTACACAGATTTGTAAGATTTGGAGACATATATATATATTTCCAACTGTTCCATCCGAAAGCTGATTAGTTGTGGTGCCCAGTTTTGTAAATGTGTTGTGGTGTCTTCCGTCTTGCCAGCAGCGTTTATGGTGGTTTCCTTCACTGATTCAGGTGGCTCGCAGGCCTATAAGTTAAATAAACTAAAGTATGACGTAAAACCCCTATCAAAACCACCTACTATGTACATGTACCTGTTACACGGTGCAGCAAATAGCCTTTTGGTGCAAATTTAATTACAAACTAAAAAGTGTTGTGTACATGTATGTTCTTTAAAATACATGTTAACTTTGAGTTCCTACATATAGGGAGCTAAAACAGTGTGTAGTGATGATGCATCATCATGTACATGTATTTAGATACCTTAAAGTGTGGGGGAGTGATCCCTCTTTTTTACTGTGAAGGTAGGATACATGTTACTGTATACCTTTTATGTCTTCTAATATACATTTCTGCATGATTGCGTGTATAGCTGGCTAATGGATACATGTACATATGTGAAGGCTGTGCCTGGTCACATACCTGTCTACACAGCTATCCAATTAAGACCTGTTCCTAATGTTCTAGATCATATGGGTGGTGTCTTTTGTTCTCTATTCCATAATAAACACACAGACTTACCTTGTTTAGAGCATTATACTGACTGTACAATTTACACAACACTGCTTAAAGAGGCATGGGTGTATTTCGTAATAACTAACAGAGATCGTGATTCCGATTCGTGAGTGTCATTTATCCGTACAAAAATTAATCCTGCTTCTATATTACAGAACTGTATCAATTTGTTTAATTTACATGTAATTCAGCAATCTCTCTCCAGTCAACCAAATCCAAGCAAAGCTAAAAAAATTATGGTATTAAGTCTGTACAGATTTTATAGTCTAATTAAATTTTCAACTATAAAACGTGCATGTGGTTCACAGTGGCAGAAACAACGGTAATTTAAAGTTAAATACTCACTGTAAAGTCACTGTATAGTGTTAAAGGCCAATCAAACAAGCAGTGGTAAAATTAAACATTTATCTCTGACTGATTGATATATGTTATGTAGATAACATTGTGTGTCTCACATGTCCTAATATTTACCCCATTGACTAGCAAAGTTGTCAACATTGACACATGTAGAACTTTGTTTTCAAATCCGAATAAATCAAACAATCCATAACATTATAGAATAAATGGACATGTACAGTAGTAGGCATCATGGTTCAAACAGGTACATTGTTTGTTTGTTTTATTGGTGTTTAACGTCGTTCTCAAAGGTATTTCATTTATATGACGACGGATTCTCCACTTCTTAATCTACTCTACTCGATACGGCGGAAAACCGGGAGGAAACCTTGTAAAAAAACGCCCCCACGATTGCCGAAGTCACCTCGTATGACTCCCTCATATACCTCATGTCCACTGGGAGACTTCTGCAGTCAGACGCGCTAACCACTGAGCCACAGCGCGGGTCTCAGGTACATTGTAAATCATACATTTAATCACAGTGAAAGTTCCATGTAATCCAATTAAACAAGCTACCAGTTGGCTGACGAGTGATATAACCAGTTACCTAAAATATGGTGTAAAATCCAAATCGAATAATCTTTGTAGCCGATGTTGTTGAAAACGAATTCCTTCACCCTTCAGGTCGGGACACCCTCGTATGAGTGATATAACCTTAATTAGGGCAAAAAACCCAATTAAACAAACAAACATCCTGTTACCTGGTTTTCTCTGAGCTCATTGTACAGGGCATCTGGAAGGCCATTTGTTGAGGCATCTTTTTTTATATTCTGTAAATTGTCCCATTTTGTCTATTGTCTGAAAGCTTGTAGAATAGAGAACTATGTACAAAGTACATAAATGTTGCCTTATGTTTGATATTAGTCTGATCAAATATCTCCACAACCAGATTTTCTATTAAAATTACCTTAAATATGTTACAATTGAAAGCCCGACCAAGGAATCCAAAAGAACCGCATTGCAAGATTTCCTCTTTCCTTCATTCATCAATCAGTCTTCAGTTAAATGTGTAGCTTTGTGTGATTCTTTAGATCTATATTGATCAGTCTACAGAGGAATCTTATCTGTATTGTACCGTGAGATTTATCCATGCCACCGAGTCCAATCTTTCATCCTAAGATAGATACAGCAGTTGATGCTTAATGAAATGTGGCATAACATAGTGTGTGGTTAGACCTGGACAAAGGTGTTGAGAGGAAGCTGTTAGTGGAGTGTAAAGAGGAGGTCAGCAATAAGACAGCCTTGGATTATTAGCCACCAGATGACTGACCAGGTTAATCTACCAGTCTACTACCCATAAAGAGTACCAGCTACATGTCACCTAGAGTACATACTTACATACATATTACATACATTCTGTTCCAGGTGGTATTTGCCAATTGCGCAATGTCCATTTCGCTTTCTGGATCCATTGGCACAACTTACTACATGTACAAGGTGAAGCTTATCAAACTAAGTGTTATATATATATATGAGGAATCTTACTTAAATCAGCCAAGTCTATTGCTTCAGATGGTATCGAATACAGATTCCCAAGATTGGCTATTGGACTGTGCCAGAAAACGCCAAAAGAGGTTCATCATTGGTTTTATATGACACTGCGCCGTCCTTAACAACACATGCACCAATGCCTTAATTAATTTGTTTATTCAGCCTTTGCATGTACCTAGGGGTAAAGCCTATAAAGGTGCTCTCACTTCAAGCCTCAGAAGCTCTATTCTAAGATTTGTGAGGTTCTATCATCTGGGGGGACTTTTTTCTTACTTTCATTTATAGAAATATATTTTAGAGCAAAATTATCTTTAGTTATTTGTGATCTTCACAAGCAAAAAGAACAAACTGCAAGAAATTGTATCCAAATGATACGCATATGTTGTAGAATAATTATACCATCCTTCAAATTATTTTCACAACTATAATTACATGTATCATTAATATATAATTTTATTGAACAAGTGATTTGTCTCCTGCACACCACGTCTTTGAACCCTTATTATTAATTTTTCTTCCTGGATGTGCCCATCTCTCATATAAGTGCCCTTTATGCACTGTCCTAAATGGAGAGTAACCAACTCTTGTTACAAGTTACTTGTTACATCAAAAATCATATTAAAATATGATTGTTATATAACGTGAGTGTTTTTCAGCACATAAAGGACAATTTTCCACAATTATTCCTTTTTTAAAATCAATATTTAATTTCTTACATGTATATCAATCAATTTACCTGTAAGCTACATGCATAGCCTATACTGTAGGTATGACATATTAGAGGTAACAATTACTTTCTGCATTATTGTGGATCAGACATTATTATTTTTGACTCAGCTGTTAATTTAAATCCTATATTAAGTGATGTCACTCCATGCTGTATGTTAGTCTGTTATCCATGTAAGTTATTCTATGTGCCAATATCAACTATTCTTCCTTAATTGATCCACACTGTAACATGAACATACACCTTTATGCCCAGCTTCTAAATGCTGCTTAAACAAGACATTCTGTACAAGTTAGGGTATTATGAACCTGGAATATACATTTAGCAGATAATCAGATTTTTGCAAAAATGTACATGTTACTTGTATATAGTACTACTCACATGTACAGCCAGTCATATTAATGTTCAGTAGTTAGCTAATCTTAAATCTGATTTCTCAGCCTGCTTTACCAGCAGATGTCAGAGTTTGGCAGAAAGTCAGATCACCTCCTAGGACAAGGTTGAATATTTTATTGATCTAGCGGCTATAACAATAGTAAACTCATCCAGATATATCCAACTCCAGTCGCCTTCTTAACCCTAGATTCTAACTTACAACTAGTCGCTGAAAACCTGGGCAGAATATTGATGTAATGAGCTCCTAAGTGCATTCTTTGCCACCTTTGGAGATTATTTGAATTCATGTGCAGCTGTTTCATGCATTAAATATAAACTGAATACCTCAAGTACACAATGCAGTGTATTATAATGTACAGCTTTTCAAGATATCAGTTTTTTTTATTAAAAAGAGAAAAACAAGGTGTTACAACTGGGATTGACATGCACTACATGTACTAGGCCCTCTTTTAACAGTGGTTTTGAACACTACTGTAGGCATGATCACTGTACATGTACTGTGCATGAAAACGACACAGGGTGAAGTAAAAATTAAGCCGATCCTTTTAAATTTTTATCAGCCCACATCTGCTCTCTTATATTCTTGAATTCGGTTATTTAACACCAGTAATTGTCGAAAATTCAATCTGTACTATGACATGTGCAATGCAATATTTATTAAAGCGTATGCTTTTTTGTTTTAAATAAAAGTCCCAAATTACCAACGATTTTGTAAAAGTGTGCATCTGATCTGATTCGTTGGAGTTGCATGCAATCTTAATTTTATTCTCAACAGACTCATAATGGCTATGTGGGCAAAACCGAATGCTGACATAACTAGGCTATAGGCTGTTGTTGTAATTGGACGAGTTGGTGGCTCAGTATCAAGATTAACATTTCAGACTCAGTGGAAAACAACAGTGCTAATGCTTCTAACCCCGCTATACTATATCCCAGATCTGTAATAAAATGCTACTTTTATAAGTTTACACGTAGTTAACAACATCAAAGTATTTTGACATCAGTTATTTTCATCCTTTGTAAAACAAAGATTTATTTTTATAATAAATTATAATACAGAAGTTATGTCCTCTGATTTTCAAGTTTTGTAGTACATTTACCTAACAATATACAGTAGTATATTGATTAAATGACAATGTTAAGAATGTGTTATTAAATGGATCCATACATTTACACTGGCAACGCAATGTCGTCATACAAGTAAAATACTCTTGAGTACAACGTTAAACACCAATCAAATTAAACGGACCAGGGGTGGACTAGTCTTCATAAAAATAGATTGATTGGTGTTTAACGCCATGCTCAAGCCCAAGGGTATTCACTTATATGACGGCGGTGTATTCCAACAGTAGACGGCGACTCAAACACAACTAGAAAATGTGAAGTCACTTAAGTGTTATAGCTGTTTGAAAGATAATATATAATATTCCTCCAGTGCTAAGTGTGAATATAATCTGGAAACATACTGCCCATAGCCAGAGGGCGTCATTGTAGAAAGATTATAAATGACATGACATTAGGAACTTGAATTTGAAATGACTTCAGTGATGTTGTAAAAATTTAGCAGGAAGTTTTGTGAAACTACAGTAGCTCCTGTCCTTTGTCAGTACTCTGAATATACTAAGTATCTGAACTAAGGGGAAACAGGAAGCAGTTTTTTTTATTGTGTCCTGTTTTTTGTCCTGTAAGTGTATTGTGACGTCTTCTATGTTTCCAGCGTCGTTTTTGGTGGTTTCCTTCACCTATTGGGTTGGCACGCCGTCATGTATAAAGTGAAATAACCTTAAGCACGGCCTAAAACCTCAATCAAACAAACAAACAAACGAGCATACACTACATGTAAGTAACAGTAAGACTCAACTGCCCGTCTACTATGAGGTTTGAAACTCTGTGCCGCCATAACATGCAATTGGTCTTCACAGTTCAATTATGACTGATGTGATCTGTGGTAGATTTAGTACATTCATGTATGAACATGCAACATCGAGCAAGTTTTAAACCAATTGATAACTGATGGATGGGTGTTTGGGGTGAGAGAGATGTCTTAGTTAGTGTATTACATCGTCATGTAAATGTTCATGGCCACAACATGGTTGAGAATTTGACTACTGACACCCCTTCAATTTAATGGTGACAGGTTATTGGTTTGAGTCCACTGGTAGTACATGTATGCGTAAGGCAAGTTTAAGGGGGCTATGGAGACCATGGGGTGCTTTGTTATGAAGTTTCTTCTCTAAACACTGGCAATTCACAGTCAATTTCTTTATATACCTTTCAATAAGCAATAAAACACCAATAAATAAATAAGTAAATCTCAATGTAGGCGAATAATCAGAAAAGCAATCATTTTTAAACTACAGACATTATCAGTTTTCAACCAATCATCTTCTGACAAACTGCTGTCAATAAACTATGTATGCTGCACATGACTTAGTAGTGAGTGGGTGGGCCTAGGTATTGTGTCAAGCGTCTGTTGTCAGTTTTGGTACTTGGCAATTCACCATAAAACAACCCTAACCTAGTTTAAGTAGTATGTTGAGTTACAGGGCCAACATGTGAGACCGGCTATAAACTAGTAAAGAAAAAAAATTGATTTAAAAAATGAAGTATCATGTATGTAGTGGAAGATAAATTTGTCATAGTCATATCGTCCTTACACATTCGAGTGCATAAAAGTAGGTCACACATATAACATTCATAGAGTAGACATCACTTGGTCTGT
>JAVFBZ010206102.1:0-13431 GCA_032466195.1 Katharina tunicata
AGTAACAGGAAGTTTTGTATGATTTAACATTAAACAAAATAATATTGAAACATTGCTTTGCTTTCCCTTTGTCAACACAATCTCCCAACTCCATAAATCAACGACATAAACAAATGAAAGCCGCCTGAATTCTTCAATTCACAAATGTGGCTTGAAGTATTTAAATTGATTGTTTGGAAAATGTGACAGGTATTTTAATAAAATATTCATCAATCAACTTTCAACTGACGTTTTTAAGGAGAAATTGCATGCGATAATTAACAACTTGGAGATTATTTAATCTGACACTGTTGTCCGCAACTTTTCACCATTAAACATTATTGTTTGCTTTGTAACATATCACCGCCAATGCCTTAACAATGAAGCAATATTTGTTGCAAAACATTTATCTCTTGATTATTTTTTATCTGAAAATTATTTTATATTCAAAATCGTCCTGGCGAGGATGACATTTATAATTAAGCAGTCTTCCTGATGTTGACTGATATGACATCGATGAAATTAGTCAGGTTCATATGGGTTGTATTTGACTGTAGTTCGTCTACAATGTCTTAAAAACAGGGTATTTATTTTACCAGAAATTGGGTTTTACATAAGAGCAATGGCATGATTGTATATTAAATTACCTTACATGAAAACAAGGAAATCCATAAAGGAATCTCACTGTTGTAAAAGTGAATATCTATGTCACAAAATTAATCATCGATGAAATAATAATACAATTTCTCACACTGCAACCCCTTTAATTCCTCTGCGAAGTCGTTAGATTATTGCGCGAGAACACCATAAATGTTATCCCATAGTACATACGCCACATTTGTTGGGAAATCATCCCAAAAGCCATAAATATTGTAAGACTGAGAGACGTACTAATCAACTTCATGCATTATGATGAATATCACTCTCGTAATTTAATTGAAAATATCACTCGCCTTCGTATCGTGATGTTGTTTAACTATCAGGCTCAAGTGAAATTCGACGTCTTACACTGGCTCTCGTTGGATAAACCTAAGTATGTTCTTGTCTGGTGACTTTATTGTTGACAATGTAAGCTATAACTTAGATCCAAGGGAGCTTGGACCATTATGTTGCTGCCTTCTAACAAAAGACCATGTTTAGCTAAGGAATTCCTATCCTTTCTTGTTGGTCAACAGGTACAAGACTGAGAAGGGATTTTTTTATTGGATTGTGATGATTGTCTTAGCTTGAGGCAAGACTTCAATGCAATGTGTAGGCGACCGACTGGAAATGACTTTATACTGTGCCGGTAACGTGTTCTTTCTTTCCCCAGAGTGTATGTCATCCGTGTCTGTTATTCCATCTTAAGTAGATTGTAATTAATATTTGCTTCTGTGTTATTTCAATCACATGTTCATTTCGTTGCATTATACCACTTAATGAAATATTAATCTTGAACATATTTACTTTCTGGGTATTTGTGTAGGCCTACTGCTCAGAGAGTTAAATGTATAAATGGATATAATATTTATAGCATTTGTGAAAATAGAAATATGCAAAAAGCTAGAGATCAAACTGGGGTCTTTGGCTGACAAGTTTAACAAGTCTAATGAGCTCCTGATGATGAATGATGTCTTTGGGAAGTACAAAATATCCGTTACACAATTCCATGGCCCCCTTATGTCATTTGGGAGAGTTATGCTTGTAGTAAACGATTTAAAACATAAATAACCATAGCGCTTACTGTGCGCGCCGCAAAAAGCGTATCTGTTATTTTTTAAGGTAATCTATGGGTTTTCTATGCCATCCACTACGGCCGTTGGGTATTCCGTTATTTAATAATGCTGTCAACTGTATATGGTCTTCGCCTGTTATTAACCGGGATTAGATTTCAGGATATTGCACTGGAATTAGATTGATCGATGTTGTGAAATCTCCTAGCAATGGCAGACTAGTAGATGTCGTGTGCATGTTTATCTTGTAATGAGTATATATTTTCGTCTTCGACATGTAATGTCCAACGAAGAACATTGTTAAGGTTGTTAAGTAAACCGTCTTGCCGTCGCGTTGATACCAGGGTTGAGGACAGTGGCGTTTGTAAGGCCGCTTGTCGTTTCTAGTGGGTTGCTTCAACAATAAAGAGCTGATCAAGTAACCTAGTTATTGCCAAGTAAATTTGTTTCAAGAAGTAACATTTCCAAGGCTTATTTGATCGCTTCTAACAGACGTTCGCAGTTGTTTAAAACATAACTGTTAGGTAATATTGAGTTTTGATTTCAACGAATAACATCAATAATACCGTAACATTAAAAGTAAATTTAGTCAAGGCTTCTCATGACTTGGACTTGAAACGTGTCAGGCGAAGAGAGTCTAAACACATCAGCAACGGATTCCCTGGAAAAATCCAAGCTCATGTTCATGCTCTATGTAAAATCGGTTTTCAATTCTGAGGATTTGTAACTGATCATGAAATGACATGCAAATGACAGTAGACTCGTGGTTCAGCTTCTGACCCAAGCAATCAGGTAAAAACATTAATTTAATTTAAACATACTTTATAACTAGATTATATATATGAAATTATTACCCCCTGTAAAATGCCTGGAATATCCGTGTAATATCGAATGGGTTAATAGAATTAAATGGATCGGCGTACTAATGTGGGTGCTATGGTTAATTGGGCCTAGTCAGTGGTAAGCTTTAGACAAACCACTCCACAGGCAACCACAATTCTCAGTGGGAATGTGTGGATAAAATACCATTGACGTTTAGACAAGACAGGAAATGACTTGATATGAGTTCACTGAGGTAATTTCATCAAATAATTTGCCCAGGTCCAAATCCCTTTCGTGAGCATATTATTTTATCATTTCACTGTTTAATATGACGAGGAAATTTACATTCAATAAGCACTGGTTTCAAAAATATCTCAGGTGAGATATTGTTCGCATATTTTACACACACGTTCAAATTATGCATTAAGCTTTTTTAGCAAGTACTTTTGGTTGAGATATGTTCGCATTTCCAACCTTTCAGACTGATTTAAATAGTCGTGGGCTATACTTCAATAAACTTTATAATAACACTAAAGCATTCTGGCATTACAAGCTGTCGAATGTATGGAACTATCTCCCCTATTTGGTAGGTTTTTGATCGATGTTCTTGTCAATTTTGGGTTATATTTGCATGATTGTAATAGTACATATAGTCAACACAGCGCTTGCTGTCAATGTTGTCAAGAGTTAACCATCAATATCATTTCTTTGATTGATTAATTATGGTTTAATATTGAGGTTATGTCACTCATAGGACAGCGTGCCATAGGAAACGACTCTCATCAACCTGGTAACATACAAGGACGCCACGGGACAAGGACAGGGCTCACAACTGGGCACCGCAACAAATCGGATTACCCAAATACAGGAAGCTTACACCAACCACCCACATGATTTATTTGAAACAAGCCAAACCAAATTGAAACGGGTCTTTGTTAAAAGCTTTGCTAATCATGAAGCCGTGAAGCAAGGACGGAGAAATTTGGCTTTGCCTCGAGGGTTTTAGAATCTGATCGATGTAAATCAATGAGGGAGATATTTATCAAGACAGAGGACGTTTAGGCAGGATTTATCAAAATCAGTTAGACTTTATGCGATTCAGTACCCCAACATTTTTAACACTGATTATCGAAACGTGTCGTTGAGTGTTCACAGCACAATATGTAGAAATACATTTATAATAGATTGGCTTACGAATAAGTCACAAAATAAATATTTGAGTTAACAAACGTTGAAAGTTTTTTTTTGAGCTATGTATAAATTTAAGATTAGGCTTCTAAAGTAGCATTGGAAAATATTGGTAATGATTTGAAAAACACGAAAAACCCATTAAAGTAATCACTGCCGAAGGGGGTCATGTAAATTTTATTTCTGCTTAGCTCTTGTCCAGAACAGAACTTCTCTCTGTATCAGACGTTTGAAGCGGTGTCGATCAAAGTAACAATGCCAGAAATAAACCCTCGATAAGTTTAGTCTAAATACACTTGTAGACATTTTTCATTATTAAAATGACATAACCTCTCTGCTGAAAAACACACGCGAAGTCACAATAAACGGCAATCATTGCTTTAAAAGTTGAAATAAACATATCAAAAAGTACACCTTCAAGAAGAATGCCATGGTTGTAGTTATTTTGACCATAATACATGTGCATATGTTTACATAATTATCTGTTCTTAAACGCAACTAGAATGAGTCGAGAAATACATTTCAAAGCACGAGTGTAAAAAACGAGTGCAAAAAAACAAAACGAAACAAATTTTATTAGGTATGGGAAAAAACGATTTTCATCAATGCGTAATACCGTATAGAAAAATATGTTACCGCTTTGTCAATTAATATTTTTTTTGTTTCTCCGTAAAGTTGCCATCGTTGCTGGTAGAGACGTTTTTTGAACATGTACAAAATTCTTTAAAGTTTTGTTATAAAATTGATGTAAAGGTAACACAGTTACCTTGAAATCCACAGCATCAAAATAGAACCTACCTCGAGATTCCGGTTTACTGTTTTTCTTTTCTTGAATACAGAAACAACAAAATTAATGATGAATTTGTTGTATTATCTGGTCTTTGGAAATGTTTAATATTTGATGCGATCCAAATATAGTATTAGATATGCTAAAGTGTAAAACGTTCGCCCCGAATCTGGTTCAAATCAAATTGTAGCAAAAGCACAAGTTAATAACTGTTCCGTCTCGTAGGGATTACTCCATTGGTCTCAAATGATAAATTGTTTAAGATTTGTGACATGGCTCAATTTTTGTGTTAATCTTTTGAGATTTTAAATAGGGGCAGTTGAAGTGCGTCGATATTGGAATTAAATAAATGCGCCGATATTGGAAATAAATAAATTGTCGATATTGGAATTAGCTAAATGCGCGGATGTTGCAATTGAATATATTCGTCGATATTGGTTAAATAAATATAGTCCCCAGCTTATAAAATAAACTTCATCGTGAAATTATGTGTTACATAACAATTGTGCTTGGTTGTTTCCGTTAAGCTCTCGTCTTTTGACAAGGTAAAATAATATAATTTTAGCACTGTTAGCTTTCTTCCGGTTTGGGCTCCAGACTTTGTATAGCAGTTATTATATACACTATGTACAGACGAAAAAAGTTCAATAGTTAGTGCGAACAGTTCAGGTATAATGAGAAGAGATTATTATACTAACATTTTTCTATGAATGTAGAAAAGTAACAACTGCACGGTTCCACAAGGAATCCAACCCCGTACAAACATTTCTACACAGACACTTGGTCACAAAATGTCCCATAATCGTGTTTTATCTCTTGGATAATAATGCCGAACAGATATTGATACTGTCAATTATAAATAAAACAAGGCACTAACGCACATAACCGAGAACACGCAAATTATCCGTTCCCGGAAAGAAAAAGAAGAACAAAATAATAGTGAGTAGAACTCAGTTTCCGGTCCAAAAAAAAACAAACCCTTACGTGCCATCGAATTTGTACATTCATGCTTGAACGATTAACATGGTGCTTCATTTATGCTTCAGAAAAGCTCATTGTGTTTTACACGATCGTTGGGTTTTCGACACCACAGGGAGTGGCTGATATCACTCCAGTCCTCTGTCACTGTACTCCAATGTTTGACATTAATAACCTGGGGTTGCCTTTCAGGATATTACACTGAGATGACATTAATCGATGCTGTGATATAACCAAGTAACGACTGACTAGAAGCTGTATTGTTCAGGTTTGTCATGAGATTACGGAGTCTCTGCTTCCAGAGTTATTATCGAACACTGGTACTGCGCACAGGTTCAAGATCGGCATGTCTTGTTATTTAATTTATACAAATGTTCAGGCTATACATCGTTGTTTTTTACAGGATTGATGAGATACGTCTAGAAATTGTTTGCTTTTATTTTCATGGTTAAATAAAATTTCAATTTACTTGGTATTTGCGCACAATTAGAGTTAAATCGTCAGTAGTGATTTATTCGTCGTACTGTAAAACATAATCATTAGCAAAATTTCTACCTGGAGGGTTTGATGGACTAAATCAGTAAAGCTTTCCCGTAGGCAGACAAAAAAGACCGTTAATGGATAACATTGACAATCCTTGTTCATGTTATGTGAATATCCGATGCTTCAGATCGTTAATTTTATCTGTTCGTGCCATTACGCTTAAATCACGTTTTAATAACTGTTACACTTTTCCTAAATCAGAAATTCACGTAAGTAAAATTAAGCTTATTGCCTGACTGGATACTTATGGATACAATACCACGATGGTAACTTGGCTGGCACGATTGGTTACTTAGTTACTGTACTCATGTTCATATGAGCTTACTACCACAATAATATGTTCCGGTCTTTATGTGTTGTTCATTCTACCTAGAAAATAAGATAAACGTTACAATCCATATATTGCCAGTTTTAATTACACACATAAACCAAACTATATAGTCTAACACATCAATACAAATCGACAGTTAAGCCATTTGTATTGTCGTTTGTAAGGTCGATTTTATAGATTGGCATAAACGTGTATATCTGTACAATTGATGAACACTTGCCTGCATGATAGAAAAACATTTCAAAACACGATCCAAATGACGAACAGTGCCATACCGATCACATTGTGATAATGACAGGTTATTGGAATATACCTCAGTAGTTGGGTCACTATGTCTGATGAAATCGAATTTGGCTTTTCATATTCGTGTCTTTGGCAATCTTTTATACAATCAGTGTTTATTGATTGAATGTCGGGAGTATCCACGTGATATGAAGCAATGAATAAATAGAATTGAAGATTTTGCCATATTGAGTCTGGATGCTTTGGTTAATGGAGAGTAGCCCGAGGTAAGACTAATTCAGACGGCTGAGACTAACGAAAATTTCACCGGAGAATTTCTGATAAAAATAACCGCTTGATTCCAGGCAGAAGATGAAATCAAATCCATTTTACCGTTTATGTATTACCGTCGACAACACCAAATGACCGGAATCATTCAAATTACTTCACTAATTCAGTGCCTTCAGCACAAACAGACTGTAACGATAGTTCGACGAGTTTCCTCTCTTTCCACTATTCGAGAGGTATTTCGTCTACAATGTTACAAATAAATTTGCTCGTTCATATCATCGGACACACGTGCAGATAAGAGTTATTTTTGGCCAAGAAGTTGAAATATCCTTTACTTAATAAAACTTTTAAAAAAAATTACCGCCATGATTTTTTTTGTCGCAGTTTGCTATATAGTTAGAAATATAGCACTTATTACTGGAAATATAGCTGTTATAGCTTGTTTGGCATCTTTTGTACTTGTGTTTGTAAATATTCCCTTTTATGAGCAAGCCTGAGTCAATTCCGTCGTACATTTTGTGGTAGGTTTTATTATTGGTCTCGACACTTGTACACAGCTCTTGTACTCCGGGTACCATCTATCAACTATTCCAAGCTAAGTGCGGACCATCGCCATGATTATTCAAAGCCATTTTGCACAGTTGTTAATTAAATGTTATTATGTGTGGATAGAATAAATAGTTAATCAAAACTAATCAAGGCGATGTTATAGCTATCAAAACAGTTGTTAAGCAAAGGCCATCTTGCTGAATGAGAAATTTCGAGATTCAATTAGCCGAAAGCTTTTAGACCCATAGCGTTATTATAAAGATAATCATTGAAAGTTGGGTTATCACCAAACTGTGTCTATAGTTTATCAGACATGCGTACGGTGAACTTTGGCAGGTGGTGTACTCGGCTTTCATCTAGGAGATTACCCAAGCATATATACATGAGTTTATAATATTGTGAAGCAATCCATACCATTAACTTTACCGGAAAAGCATATGTGTACCTGGGTGATGATGTATGTTTGTTTGTTTAATTGGGAATGTTACGCTGTACTTAAGGTTATTTAACTTATATGACGGTGTGCCAGCTCAATCGATGAAAGAAACCACCGTAAACAATGCTGAAAGCATGCAAGAAATGACAAAACATTAACATTACATTAACAAACCAGAATACCACAACAAATCTTAGCTCAGAGAGCACCAGGGTACAGGAGGCTCCCACCCAACCACCCGCGTGATGATGTATGCAATCAAAATGTGTTGTTCCTTCTACAAGTGATCTTCGTACAGTAAAGTGTTGGCCCTGCTTTCAATTCAAGGCGGAGTATTAAATGTACCATAGTTCTTTAACAAAGAGATTAGTCGTGGTATACTAACCGTTCATTGACAAGGTCAAAGAAAAGGTTAATGGCTGATCATGGATAGGCAGTACCTCTGTTACATTTATACAAAGTATTGTCTCTTGTAAGAAAATAGGCTGTTCTTACAACGTTTTCTTTCTAAAGAGGCACCAAGGCGATACACTTGTTCTTCATTATATTTGTTCTGACATGTAAAGGGTTTTCAGTGATAATTTATGACAAATATACTCCGATATAATAAATATTTTGTCGCCTAGTTTTTTTTTTTCGGATTCCCTCTCAAAAACACTGCACAGTATGTAGATCGACAATTGTAATAGTCAAATTAGCGTGTTCGAGCGGCATAGCTTTACATGGATTTTTCAACACAACAGCTCTGTACTTTAATACAAAATTATTATAGAATGTTGGATTTCTTCAACTCCAATAGTCGTTTCTGTGAAAATACGGTTTACTCGGAATAATAAGACAGGCCAACTTGTTATTTCCCATGGCAAAACGATGGCACAACGATGCCATGCATGTTTTTGTTCTTATAGATACTGGAAACAAAGCTTTTCTATCCTTGGACAATCGCTAGTGTGTTACTAAACAAATAGCTGAAAACATCATAAAAGTTGCCTGGGGCTAGTATTACGAAGCAAACCTAGCTTACGTCCGACTTACTGTTCATGGTGACACAATACCTTCCTTGTCGGACGTCATTATTAATTAAGCTAAACATGCATACTAATTAGGAGTGATCCCTGTTATTCAAAGAATATTGGAGACAGGGCTGACAAACACACAGGTGCCAACTCGAGTAATTATGTTTTAAGTCTCTTAAAGGGATTATAAAGAAATTCCATTGGGCAAAATTACATTATAGCTGACAAATGTGTTCACACAAAATTGTCTTCATAATGCAAGAAAGAAATTTGAAAAATTATTCCATTTCTGTTTTAAAACCGACATATGAATATTTTATATCTTGCTTGGCAAAACATGATTCAGGGCAAATTTTCGGAAAAGTTTAGTCATAATCTGTCATACATGACTGTGGCAATTGTTATTAAGTGTTGTTTTCGAATTCTGTATTTTCAATTTATGCCTTTATTATAGAATATTGATTCAATATTAGGCACAAAGACAATGACCAATTGTAGTTTCAAATTTGGCAAGCTGAGATGGAGAAAATTACACAAAGTGCAGTTTACTTTATTAACATGTTGTTCTTCATTTTAGCAATGGTGATATGAAAAATATAGCAATAAATAAGATTTATCCTGTAGTATAACGATAAAGCAATCAATATAGCAAAACATTTATCGCTTAAACGTTTTACCGGACAAATCACGTAGTGCAAATAATCCTAAAACACTATTCATATTATCTTCACTTAGTGTAGTCAACAAAACGTGATTATGGTACATGTACGTGTTAACATGAGTTTCTGGTCTGAATCGTAAACAAGTTCAGACTGACAAAAGACACCATAACTAATATGTTCCCAAATTGTGTCCTCATCCCTTCACAAGAAGTAACCATCTTGAAGTATAAACACCTGTTCACACGGCAACATTTTAAACCGGTTTTGAAAACGTACCGTTCAAACGACCATTGTCTTAACTGACTCTAAGCTGGCCCAGAGCTGTGTTAAAGCCGTTTTAACTGAAGCAATGTCATCGTCACGTTGCGTTGCGTTTATTGTTTATCTGGCGCATTTCAGCCGGGTCCGTTCATACGGACATTTTAAACCGGCTTAAATGTTGCAACCGGCTCAAGGCCACATATGAAGTGGGTGAAGTTAAACCGGCCTGAAAACACCTAGCGTGCGTTCAAACAGGCTATGTCAAACAGACTTAAAACCACTTTAGTATTTAAGCGGGTTAAAATGTTGCCATGTGAACGGGCTTAAGTTTGTATTCATTGAAATGAGAATACAGTGATTTCGTGCAGCATATTTCTCTTGATTCAGTATTCAGTAGCCCAGCCAAGATTGGCTATGAGCCAGTAGTGTGAAAGTTATAAAACGTTGTTATCAAATTCCATATACATAGGATATGTAAATAAACGGTATCGATTCAGAACTTCTGTAAGCGTTTAAATGTGTATGGATTAAACGTGTAGGGCCTTTCGTGATTGCATACCCTCCGTCCAATTCGGTTACTCGTATGCGAGTATAGGATCCAGTATCACTCCGGCGGGATCTCCCTGTGTCCTGGTGCTCTCCATGCAGAAGGACATCAAGAAGCCGATTTGTGGTGGTGTCATTGGGCCCGTATTGTATATGTAAGTGAAATAAGCTTAAGTACAGTGTAAAATCCCCATGTAAAGAAATAAAACAAACTATCACTGTGTGTGTAAAATCTTAAATTTTTTGCATAGTCTGTGCTCTCTCTCTCTACTACATTCACAGCGTGAAATTGACCTCGGAATAAGATGACGCCCATGGTGTATATCTCATTTGGGGATATTGATTGTAATACTGTGGTTTTACTTTTGGTTGTTTAATTCCAGACAGTCGTAAATCTGTTATTGTGCCAGTCGGATCCAATCTATGAAATGGGATATGTTGGAATTTCGAGAACAGGCTATATTCAAGAAAGATGTATCTCATGTAGATGACAGAAAAGAGGAAATAACCCAAAGTCAACATTCTATCATTAGGCAGTTTTTTTTATAGTTTAGGCAGTCGAAGGAAACAAGATTCTTGTCACCTTTATTTTGTTAACGAAACAGCTGTTTATGAAGTATAAATTTAATCCAGTTATTTCAATGGATTGGTTTGCTGGCTGTCAAACACACAAATACACTCTAACAATAGGAGTAATTGATTCTTTCAGAATTGAACTTGTTGCCTGTAAGGAGCTGAAAGGAGCGTAAAATAGGAGAGGGCTGAGTTTGTTCAAAGTGTAGTTAATATACAATTCAGATTTGCTCGAGAAAATATCAACTATGGTGTGCAAGTGTGTTTTGATGTTTACCATGCGTTATTGTATTGTTGTAATTTTGCTGACCGTTTAAAGTCACATACGCATCCAAAATTTGGATTTTTTAACGAATTCCGTTTGCCTTGATTTTTACAAGATTTGATGTTTGTTCAAAAATTAAAAGAGTAACGTTAAAATAAAAACTATTCATTGGGTACAAAGCTTGTACGGACCAGGAGAAATATAACAGTTATTTGAATTTAACGTAAGGAGGGCTGGCCATATTTGCTCAGAATGACTTTGATCCAGCCGCGGTGAATGACCTTGTTTGTAACGAGCCAACATTTTGAACCTTGTAAGGGGTGTGGCTAACACGGTTGTCTAAGAGTGACATCGGTACGTACATAAAAGTGTGTCTGAGCTGTGACAACAGACTGACACATTTCCAATTAAAAATTCTGACAGAAAATTCATTTTTTTATTTTTTAGTTATAAAAAAACTATCCTTCGATCTACAAATTTATTGTTGGAATTATTGGAAAGCCTCTAACTTGTACTTCTTGAGACAAATATCAATTTTTCATGTGATTCTGTGATAGTGCAAAATTCAAAACTTTTGAGTGCGTATGTTACTTTAATATACAAAACGATACAGAAAGTATCACCGATCTGATTGTAATGTTTGGCTTAGCTTGTCACAGAATTTCAACAAAATTAATGTGCAATCGCTTGGCCAGGAATTCATATCCGACCGGTAACGTGTTCTACGTTCTGATTTCATTTCAATTCTGTCTTATTAGATTGGTATTCCAGTGCATTATAACACCTGATGTTTTTTCACAATATAATTAACGTTCTTGGTTTCAATGGAGGCGAACAATCTTTTTTACCCTTGGCATAATTGGGGAAAACATACGGAATACACAAGTACAAAATCGTGTAGCATAGTATTAAAGTACATTTACAAGGTGTTCCGGAATATAGAAATTCTGATGTCAAACTAAGTAAGCGTCATATTTAAGATTTAAGACAGAAGTTGGTGTCAGTAACAATTTCCATCATCAACATTGCGTTAAAAGCTTGCACGCGTTTTCGATTTACAAGTTAAAGCTGCAGAAAATAGCACCAAACAAGTTAATATTCTAGCTACATTAGTGTCGTTTAGTGGCATGGAGTTTTGGAATGATAATTGATGAAATCCTCTTAAGGTGTTAATAATTCATTACATACTGATGGGGTTTCCTCCAACAACGACACAAGACGTTTAAAATACTCTCGCGATGCTGATCTTTTAATGCATCGATTCTTTAGTGAGGAATATAGTGATTGCAAAATTTTGTACTGTAATACCTGGTTTAGCTATGACATGCGTTCTTTATCAAATTCAGTTTGTCAAATTCCTTTGTCGTCAAGACATTTATAATGTTATCCGTGGCGACCAGTCCTGCCCAAGTATTACGCAATTGAATATTCTCTCAATGAGTTTCATTTATCTGTACGTTAACAGGTTGTTGACCTTACCAGTTTTCACCCACATATTGTTCTAACATAATCACAGGATGTAACCAGCGCATTTCGTAACATTCCTTATTGTGCGTTGTGACATTTTGATGTCAACAGTAATATATTACAAGGAGTATTGACCCGCTTCTGGATCATCTACACATTCAAAACTTTCACCACGTGGTAGATGACATAATTAAATTCCTTATGACAGTTATTTTTATTGACTGCCATAGACACATCCTCAGATTCAGACTACTTTAGCATGATACACTCAATCTTAAGGCTATTTAACTCTGATAATGGTGATGTTGTGTTGAACTAGGAGAGTCCATGTCACATAAACTCGAACAACAATGCTGGACACATCCGATCCGACAATACACTCAATCTTATAAGGCTATTTAACTTTGATAAGTGCCGTTTTATGTTGAACTGGGAGACTCACGTCACTTATAAACTCGAACATCAATGCTGGACACACCGGATCCGACAATGCACTCAATCACAACATGTTCTAATGTTTCAACCGTCTTAATTTTTTCTATTACTTTAAGTCATGTGTGCATTTGGCATTGTTTTCTTTAACGAAACGGTACATTACAGTCTCTCCATTAAAAGGCAATGTTTTTATTTAATAATTATTTACATTATAGTGTATACAAAATTTGAAGATCAAATTTGAGAGATTGTAGTTAGTAAAATGTGTCTTTTTTCACATATGTGATAATTTATTGTTCCAGAGAGACGAATGACATAATGATGAAGCAATCGATATAGCAAACATTTATATGAAACACGAATTACTT
>JAVFBZ010206113.1:0-13431 GCA_032466195.1 Katharina tunicata
CAATCAAATACATCACCTTTCAAATACCTTCTGATTATCATATTTAGATAATTCTAACTTTGAGTTATTCTAAGTTATCACAAATAAACATCGATTTCCATTATGAAAGTTTTAGTTATTTCTCAACTATACTTCCAAACCTCATCTGAATCCCACAATCCCTGTCTATCCGAGTATGATCTGTCTCCTTTTCCAATCGCCCTCTTTCTCCATTCTATTTAAGAGGCTCGCCCCTCCCCTAATAAATGTGTCTTTCATGTCTTACCCACAACCAGCTATCAAAAACCGTTCCATTAAACCCCAGACAACAGCCCCGGTAGTAGTATCCCTTACATAGCTATCGTCTTTGTCCTTCAGCCAAGTGGTCACATCTTAACGTGCATTTATGTCATGGCTATTAAACCTATATGGCTAGCCTGTTTTGCAAAAGATGATTCTAATCTATTATCTCTAAAGAAACCCCAGACACTTGAAAGTTAACAATCTAGATGGCGTAATGTATCTCAGATACAAACATTTAGTCATGGTCAGATATACTTGCTTTATTACACTAGGCTGTGAAAAAGTTCCAGCCAAAATGGCGATGATCGTATTACGCCCGTGACTATATTATTATTCAAGGCATTCCAAGTACCCATTGGTCTAGCACGCCGTCATATAAGTGAAATAACCATAACAACAGCGTAAAAAAAAAACAATACGGCAAACAAACAAAAAACAATTGCTGTTCCTTCCGTACAGCTTCATGGTAAGTTGCAATAGATGCGGTATACGTTTGGATGTATTAACACCCATTTGTATTTATCAAAGCGACGTATCAATGAATGTGTTTGAATATACTTCCAGTCAACGACTTACTGTACAGAAAGATTCGCATTCTATATCTGAATAAAAATTAGTTCGTTTTATTGTGAGCCTCCGTAGCTCCGTCGGTTACAGCGCTGGACATGCTAGCCAGAAACCCCTGTTTGAATCCCGGTGGAGACAAACACAATTTTCCATCTCTAAATTGATTAAGTAAATGTATATTTTCGAATAAATGTAGTGAAGGAAAATTTGACTTGCCTACACCGGGATTCGAACTGGAGTATCTGACTAGCATGCCCTGCAGGACTCTAACAGACTGAGCTACAGAGGCTCACAATAAAATGATCTATTTTTTATCCAGATAAAGACTGCGAATCTGTCTCTACAGTAAACACTGACACATATGTGAACATATACATTTATACAAACATCTATATATGTCAGTACCAGATCATCAGAATAACGTAAAGAAAACAACACAATTGTGGGTAATTTTCAGATAAAAAGACACTGTTCCAATGTCCCTATGTCAGTGCTTACCGTAGAGAAAGATTCGGAGCCTTTACCTGGATAAAAATTCGTTCGTTCTGCCGTGAGCTTCTGTGTCAAACCTAGCCGATTTGGGTCGCCGGAGGTATACCGGAGAACAAATTTGTCGATTTTCGGAGATCGGTACTGGTACGGCAGCGCAACGGTATCACATCGCTAAGAACGGTAGTACATCGTCAGGACATGCTCAAAAATGTATGCCGTTGCGCTGCTGGTGCGAGCAACGGGACTACAACGGCAGTACAACGGCAGTACTAAGGTATGGCTTCGTTAACATCGGTAGATCACCGGTAGCTCACCGTAATGGATCGGTGGTGTCCACAATGTGTACCGTATTGGTACCCATTTGATACCGTAGCCCTGCCGATGTACTAACGGTGTACAACCGTTCTTAGCGATGTGATACCGTACTACTAACGTTGTACTACCGTACTGCTACCGTTATGCATTTTGCATCTAAATAGGGGCACAGACTACCAGCCCGTCATTGATTCATTTGTAACCGAGGATGGCGGACCTGTGGCTACATGATTATAAATTGCCGTCCTTCAACACCAAAACCAGGTTATTCAGTTGGCACTTCACCTGATCCAAGCCAGAAGGAGGAGAACAAGAAGAAGAATACCTCAAGTACCTCGAGCAATCTGGGTGAGACCGTGGATCAGCAGGCGTCGTCAGTTTAGAATGTATGAACAACTGATGGTGGAGCTCCGCAGCGAGGACCAGAGGGCCTTCAAGAACTTCCTCAGAATGCCCCCAGAGATGTACGATGAGCTGGTACAGCGAGTTGGCCCCACAATCACCAAACAAAGAACCTGGTACAGGGAGCCTCTGAATCCTGGTTTGAAGATTGCCATCACTCTGCGCCACCTCGCCTCTGGGACCAAGTACACGGCCATGGAGTTTGGTTGGAGGGTACCCCACAACACCCAGTCACCTGTCGTGAGAGAGGTCTGCCAAGCCATCATTGACGAGTACCTGGGCGAGGCGATGACCTGCCCCACAACCCCTGAAGGCTGGCGTGAGATCTCATACCAGTTGATGGATAAGTGGAACTTCCCACATACCTGTGGTGCCCTTGATGGCAAGCACGTTGCCTGCAAGGCTCCTCCAAAGAGTGGTTCCGCATACTACAATTACAAGGAGTTTTACTCCATCGTGGTCATGGCACTGGTAGATGCGGACTATAAATTCCTCTTTGCAGATGTGGATAGTCCCGGTGCCTCTTCTGACGCCCAGATTTAATACGAATCTGATCTCAAAGAAATGGCTGAAGATGGAACCATTGGCTTCCCTGCTCCAGATCCTATTCCTAAAGACTACAATGATGTGCCATACTTTTTCGTTGGTGATGGCGCGTTTGGCCTACGGAAGCACATGATGAAGCCATACACCATGCGTGGTCTTATATATGAAGAGAGGATCTTCATTTACCGACTGTCTCGAGCCAGGAGGGTTGTTGAAAATGCCTTTGGTATTCTAGCACAATGCAGCACCACCCATGCACCATCCATATCATCGTGAAGGCATGCATTGTTATCCACAACTTGATGAGGATGAGGTATCCAACAGTGCCGAACCAGCAGCTAGACCGTGCGGAGAATGCCACCAGAGACTTCATCAAAGGAGCGTGGAGGCAGGGCAGAAACCTGCAGAACATCCATGTCGTGAACGGCTCCAACACCTCCAGCAACGAAGAAAGAAGCAGCGGAGCCTGATCAAACATTGGGCCAACCCCGAAGCCGGTCCAGTGCCATGGCAAGACAGAATGGTGTCGAGGAGATGTGATTGATGCCTCATGGATTGTATAAACTGTTGTCAAAATAAACGATTTCTGACATATCTGAACATGTCAAATATCTAAACACCAAATTTTCAATATATAAACACCAAATGTTTAATTGTTAAACATAAAGTGTTTAAAGTTGCTCGGACATGCAAATTTGTTTGGTAGTTTGGTAGTGCTTGGACTTACAACTTGAAAGGGTATGAGGTGGTGTTGAACAAAAGCGTGTGATCATATTGTGAACAAATGCACCTAGTAATAATAGAACAATTTTGAGGAGTTATTTAATCAAAATGTACCCATAATATTATACACTATTTTGCTACCCATATTGAAAGTTTAATTACATATCGAGTACAACGTAAAAAAGTAAACACATTTTTTTTACACCTAGTACAATTCACACATCTTCTTTACATTTTGCAATCAACAACAATGTAAAATGTGTCCTTTAATAAAAGTGTAGGGTAGTGTAGTGCACAACATGATATAACACCAGATTAAAGTTGACAAAAGTTATAAAGCTTTTATTAAAATACAACACATACAAAGATGATGATATCTACAGTAAAGACACATGGCACAACACACAGTCAATATCCATTCTGCTGGTCTTGTGGTGGTGGTGATGATGGATTGTTCATTGGCCCTTCAGCATCCGTCAGAAGGCTGCTAATGCTACCGTCCAACAAGTAGGAAGAGGAGCGAGGTGGCTGCTGTTGCTGCTGCTCATCCTGCTGCTGCAAATAGGACACGGTGGAGGTGGGCTGCTGTGTATGCTGCCGCGGCTGCAGGATAGTGCGGGTTGGAGGAGGCCGCATCTGATACTGTTGGGGGTGCAGGGTGGGGTGCTTGAAGTACCTCTGATAGTTCCACACTAAAGAAGGTGCTGACTGGTGTTTACACATGGCAGGCATTGGCTGGTGCTGCTCAGATTGGGATGGAGATGAGGCGGCGCCAATCGTAGTAGCTGAACATGGCTGCACTAATTGAGGCATGTTAGAGGTTTCCAGGGTGGGCCTCATCACTGTCCACCAACATGAGATCAGATAGCACCCTGTTGATGTCCCTCTTGCCGTTTTGAACCTATTATCAGACATGCTAAGAAGACTGTCCTTGACGTAGTTCGCGAAGGCACTGCGAGCAGTGGGCTTGACGGGGTGGCGCCGTGCTGCGAGGTCCTTCATGAGTTCACCTGACTGCTGGACGTTCTCCTGTAGGGTGGAGAGGAGGTGTGTGTCCGGGTCTTCCTGGGGACGCCGCTGCTCACGTGAAGAGGTAGATGTAGGGGTAGCTCCAACCTCAGAACATGCAGCCTCAGCAGCTTCAAGGTCACCAGCATGAGCCTCAATGGTAGCCTTCAACTGCAAAAACAAATGTAGAAAATCATATTCAAATGAAGGCAAACCTTATTGCAATAATGCACATTTTGATTGTCATAAAATGTTTAAAATCAGAAGACAAATGAGGTACACGTTGTTAGTCCGTCAAGTCGCTACTCCGACATTTTGTTGGTCTATCGCAGTGTTTTAAGTTTCGGACTAGCGACGTGTCGGAGTAGCGACTTGTCGGACTAGCAGCGTGTCGGATTGACGGGTGCACCCCGTAAAATGAATGCAAAAAATATTCAACTGTCATGAAATTGAACTAAAATTGTATTATGCTTACACTCTTCATGGGCACAGTTTTGGTGCGCTGGACCACCTTCCGGAACTTGAACCGCTCCAGAAGCCAGGACTCCCTCTCAGTCAAACGTTGCGCACCAGAGCCACTCATGGTCTTTAGCAGCTTGGTGTGCGTGTCACGGATAGAGGTGTACCAGGTGAAAATGATCTCGTACGACTTCCCATGAGGGCAGCCTGGTCCTCCCACATCTTCTTCTTCTTGTCCCGGCTCTTGTAGTCCACCATGAGTGTGTTCCACAGGATGGAGTTTTCCTCCAACCATTCTATCATCTGGTTTTCCTTCTGGAGTGTCGGGTTGCTAGTGTTCTTTTTAGTCCCTGCCTTCATCTTGGCATTGGAGGAGACGGAAGCAACTGTAGAGGTGGAGGCGGCGGTGGAGGGCACTGAGGACACTGAGGAGGACCGGGGCTCAGGAGAAGTTTCACGGGAAGAGTCATAAGGAGGACTAGGCGATCTAGGGGCTGGTTCATCAGCAGCAGCGTCAGCCATGGGACCAGGGAGTTGGGGGTGTTGGTGAAGTCTCCTTGCCACGGCCTCGTCGGCCCTTGGGAGAGTCGGGAGCCGGCTTCGCCTTCTTCTTAGGAGGTGCCTTAGCAGGTCTATTTTGCTTGAGTGTCATGGCCTGAAAGTAGTAGTAGTACTATAGAAGTAGTCACTGTAGTCACTGTTGTCAGCTCGGCGTCTACGGCAGGAATAGTGAGATTCTCCAAGAGGGGCCCATATTTATACAGATTGGTCACGTGGCCGCAGCTTTGGTATCACATTGGTAGCGCATCGGTAGTGCATCGGCATTACAACGGCAGCGCAAAGGTATCACCTCGCTATAGCTCCGGTCAACGGTGGCACATCGACAGAACAACGGCGGTGCCTCGGTATAACATCTGCGGAGCATCGGTAACACTAAGGTGACGGAAAAGTGCTATTCGGTAGCACATCGGCTCTTACATCGGTAGGACAACGGTAGAACAATGGTATCACAATGGGAACGCCGGTACTACATCGGTATTGCTATGGCCAATTGTGATTTTTCAAGTGCTATCTCGACGGAGCTCCGCCGATTTTCTTGCCGAGGTACATCGGTAGTGTGTGACAGGCCCTATAGGCGCTGGCCCTGTTCGGTAGAGGCATGCAAAATGTTAATTCACTAAATGTGTAAAAAATCATATATACATGTATGTCAGTACCAGATCATCAGAACAACTCATAATAACAAAAAAAAAATGGTGGGCAATATCTAGATAAAAAGACACTACTTCAGTGTCTCTGTGTCAGTGGTTACCGTAAACAAAGATTCGCAGCCTTTACCTGAATACAAATGTGTTCGTCCTGCTGTGAGCTTGTGTCTCAGTCTTTTAGAGCGCTGGTCATGCTGGCCAAGACCTGAGTTCGGGTCCCGGTGGAAGCAAGCAAATTTTGTTTACTCTAAATTTATACAAAATCATATATATACCTGTACCAGATCGTCAGAATAATCCAAACGACAAACAAATTTGTGGGTAATATCTAGATAAAAAGACACTTTCAGTGTCCAAGTTTCAGTGCCTAGTGTAGAGAAAGATTTGCAACCTTTACCTGGATAAAAATGTGTTCGTTTTGCTGTGAACTTCTGTGTCTCAGTCTGTTAGGGCGCTGGTCCTGCTGGCCAGAGACCTGAGTTCGGGTCCCAGTGGTGGCAATCAGAAGTTTCTTACACTAAATTTATACAAAAATATATATATGCCAGTACCAGAAAATAAGAATAATCCAAAACAATTAAAAAATTTCGGTAATATTTAGCTAAAAAGACACCATTTAAGTGTCTCTGTTTCAGTGATAAGCAAAGAGAAACATTCGTAGCTTTTACTTGGATACGAATGTGTTCGTTGTACCGTGAGCTTCTGTGCCTCGGTCGGTTAGAGCGCTAGCCCTGCTGGCCAGAAACCCGAGTTCGAATCCCGGTGGAATCAAGCAACATTTTCCGTCTCTACATTAACCACTAAATATAAATCAGTAAAACACATGGTGTGCATATAACAGACAGTCACCTAATGGCTGTAGAATTCTTCTGGATTATTTAACGCTATATGACAGAATTTAGCCAATTTGTATAATGTACTAAGTAACCTTTTCTTTGGAGATCAAAATGGAAAATATATGAACAAATATTAATGATAAGAACTTTGCTGGTAAAAAATCTTTCCTGAAATTATTGTAAGCCGGGCAAAGCACAATATAGTGAGTTTGTTCGATAGCAAGGCTGACCAAGCCATACATAATTAAAACGAAAAGATGAATCTGAAAGAATATATTTTGTAAATACTTAAGTGGTGTCCTAATTTGTTTTAATTGATTGCGATTATTATTTTCGACGATGCACAACAAGAATTGAATTACATGGAGTGCTTTAATATCGTAATTTGTTTAAAATCAATATGCATGTACTTTACTAGAAACTACCTATCAATTATTAACAGCATGTATTTGCGGTTTTGAAAAGGCACAGACCATATTTAGTTCATGATTTCCTCTGCTCTTTTCATTTTGTAAACAATTTGGACAGATAATCTAAAATTAGAAAAATCAACAACCTATGCTGGTTGCAGCTTATGGCTCCTGATCCCAATTCACACATGATTAAAATGAATCCCTGGGATCCCCGGCGACAACTGAAATAACAGCTTTTGTTATTTTGTACTTTTGTTCGACGCAGTTTACATTGTACTGCCCAATGGAATTCAAATATAAAGGTAGCCCGCCAGCAACAGACCTGTTCGTGTATATGTTCATGGATTGAAGACAATGCTTTTAATAACACATAGTTACAATGTATAATGGAGATGTTTTTAAACGGATTTAGTGTTTTGCAAATGGGTAGGTTGTATTACCACGTACTTGTCATTTGTCTATATTGATGGAACAGCGTGCCCTGTGCTTAGCGTCGTGCAGCGTGCTCTGTGCTTAACGTCGTGCAGCGTGCTATGTGCTTAACGTCGTGTTCGAGGCCATTTCACGCATTTGCTGTTGGTAGACATTAAACAGTAAACACCATTGACCCTGAGAGATCTGGACAAACCCAGGACAATGTGTTCGCCGTGAGTTCACCTTGTGTTCGACGTGTGTTATATCTATTTGTATTAGATCACACGCTTGGAAAAGTTAATCAAACAAGCATAAAATCTCGGAAAGAATTCAAATACTCATTTACTCTTGGTTATCAATTGCTCAGCAACGAACACTATTTAAGCACCAGTGTGAGCTGATGTGTAGTAGATCGAATGATATTAGCACTGGTTCAATTCGTGAGATAAATGATACAATTTTCAGTTATAATCAATTTCCACGTCAGAGGGGATCGGTATAATATAGTTATATCGATTATATTGCCATCTAAAATTCAATATATAGAGGATATTACTGGGTGAAGTTTGAATAGCATTAATATTGCTCTAGTGAAATAATGAGAGTTCGGACAACCGAGGCGTTATTGGAAATGTTGAGTAATTCGTGACGTCAAATGACGTCATCCATCTGTTGTTTGTTGCAATGAAGTAATTGCCTGCGTAATTATTGTTCGTTGTTGAACAATTGATAACTAACATATACTGAGTATTTGAATTCCATCCGAGATTAAGTTCTTGTTTGATTGACTTTTCCAAATGTGTAATCTAATAAAAATATATACAATACAAGTCGAACACACGACGAAGACACGGCGAACACATTGTTCTGGGTTTGTCCAGACCGCTTAGGGTCAATGTCCATAAATACTGCCTGTCAACTCTTTTACAGTTTATGAATGGTTTTGCTGTTTACTGTTTAATGTTTACCAACTGCAAAGGAGTGATATGTCCTGGAACACGATGTTAAGCACAGAGCACGCTGCACGAAGTTAAGCACAGATCACGCTGCACAACGTTAAGCACAGAGTTCGCGGCATGACGCAAAGCACAGAGCACGATGCGCGACGTTAAGGACAGAGCACGCTGCACGACGTTAACCATAGAGGACGCTGTTGCATCGATATCGAGAAATGAAAAGTATGGGGTAATACAACATACCCGTACAAAAAACACTCCATCACATTCCTCTGGTTTAAAAAGTTCTACATTATAGCCAATGTGTTATTTAAAGAATTGTCTTCAATCCATGGAAATATACATTAAAAAAGTCTGTTGCTGGCGGGCTACGTTTATGTTTGAATTCCATTGGCCCAGTGTAATGTAAAGTGCGTCCATCAAAAGTACAAAATCCCAAAAGCTTGAATTTCAGTTATCACCGGGGATCCCAGGGAATCATTTTAATCATATGTGAAATCGGATGAGGAGCCATAAGCTGCAATCGGGCTAGGCTGTTAATTTTTCTTTTCTTATATTCAGCTCATCTGTTACGATCGGTCATCTGTCCAGATTGTTTACAAAATGAAAAGAGCAGAGGAAAGCATGAACTAAATATGGTCTGTGTCTTTTCAAAACCGCAAATACATGCTATTAATAATTGATAGATAGTTTCTAGTAAAGAACATGCATATTGATTTTAAACAAATTCCGATAATAAACCCCTCCATGGTATTAAATTCTTGTAGTGCATTGTCGTAAATAATGATCACAATCAATTAAAACAAATGAGGTCACCACTTAAGTATTAACAACATGTATTCTTTCAGATTCATCTTTTCGTTTTCATTATGTATGGCTTGGTCATTCTCGCTATCGAACGCACTCACTATATTGTGCTTTGCCCGGCTTACAAGAATTTCATAAAAGATTGTTTACCAGAAAAGTTCTTATCATTAATATCTGTTCATATATTTTACATGTTGATGCCCAACGAAAAGGTTAGTACACTATTCAAATTGGCTAAATTCTGTCATATAGCGTTAAATAATTTAGAACAATTCTACACCCATTAGCGCCAGCGCCCTACTGAGACACAGAAGCTCACTGCACAACGAACGATTTTTTTTATCCAGGTAAAGGCTGCCAATCTTTCTCTACACTGACACGGAGACACTGAATTAGTGTCTTTTTATCTAGATATTGCCCACAAATGTGTTTGTTATTTTGCGTTGTTCTGATGATCTGGTACCGACATATATATCATTTTGTATAAATGTAGAGAAAGAAAATTTTGGTTGCCTCTAATGAGCAGGGCCAGCGCCTAATCGATTGAGACACAGAAGCTAACGGCAGAACAGAGAAAGATTAGCAGTCTTTATCTGGATTAAAATGTTTTCGTTTTATTGCGAGCCTCTGTTGCTCAGTCGGTTAGAGCGCTGGACATACTAGCCAGAGACCCCAGTTCGAATCCCGGTGGAGGCAAGCACATATTTTTTTTTCACTACATTTATTCGAAAATATACCTTTACTTAATCAATTTAGAGATGGACAATTTGTTTGCCTCCACCGGGAATCGAACTGGGGTCTCTGGCTAGTATGTCCAGCGCTTTAACCGACTGAGCTACAGAGGCTCACAATAAATCGAAATAATTTTTATCCAGATTTTGACTGAGAATCTTTCTCTACAGTAAGTCGTTGACTAGAAGTATATTAAAACATATTCATTCAGATTTTGCATTGATAAATAGAAATGGGTGTCAAGACATCCAAACGTATGACGATCACGGCCAAGACTAGTGATGACAGTGAAAAAGTTGCGTGTGGCTAATTTACGTACGGACTCAAACAACTGCAATTTGTTTTGTGGGTTTGAGGGAAAATTGTCCACAGTCAAGCTGTCATCATATCTTTTTTCAAATTAAACTTTGTTGTAAGAAGCTCATGTTTTACTTTTTTTTTTAAGTAGAAAAAAATAGCAGAAGCTAAATGCATTCTTGGAAAGCGAAGCCACAAACTTTTGTCATATTATTTAACTGTTTCTTGTACTGAAGAAATTCAATTCACCAAAACCATTTTATGGTACAGCAAATATTTAAAGGTATTTGAAACTAGAGTTTATGTAAGTCTTAACTCGAACTTATTATTGTTAATAAGGCAATCAAAACGAAATGAGCCATGATCTATTTAATATTCGAGGTAATGTTGGAACAAATATATTACAGATAACGTTGATACCTGCCAAAGTATATGTTAGTGCCTGCAACGTCGTCTCAAATATAGTATGGAAAGTTAGCATTTCTATAGACACGGGACACGAACGCAAAATTACGTCAATCCCACTGACCAGAGAATTAACCTGCCAATATTAACTGAAAGAAAATGTGAAAACTACTTGGAATTTAAACGATACGCAAATTAGCACATTTACATTACTATCGTCGTTCATTGTTAAATTGCAAGTCTAACTAGTAACCCTTATACTCCACTGATGAGGTCAGTTTGTGCTGTTCCTTTGCTATGGATGTAGATGCAGAACAGATCACAGGATTTATTTATGTGATTGGTGTTTAACGTCGTACTCAACAATACATCTCTTTTATGACGACTGTGCGTTGGCGATGTATGGTGGAAAACCTGCGAAACCCCTTAAAACCTCCCTGCGAACTCCAAGGTCACCAAAGTAATATAAGTTTTTGAAGTAGTCTTGAGAGATTTCATTTTATGATAGTAGCAGATACCTCGAACCTGAGAAGGGATTCAATATTGTTTTCGACAAATGTTGCTGCTCTGAGGGACTATTGAGTTCTTCAGATAATTAAAAGCGTCTTGTATCTAAGTTAATTATCGTTGATACTAAGAGCTGTGGAATTTTCCACTCGGAAACTGTGTTACTGAAGATGGACCAGTAGGCTAAGATTGTTACACTAAATTTCCCTTGACATAGCTCGCAATGAAAACATATTGTTGTGCTTGAATTTGTTTTTCTTTTTTTCGGAAATGTGCCCACAATGTCCGAGTTTCCGAGAAGAATAATAAAATATTTATTTGTTCTTCTTTACGAGGAAAGGTTGCCATGCTTTTCTGGTTGAAAGCAGTATACAGATTTGTATTGTTCTGATTAAAGTCGTAAAATATCCATAGGGAACGATGCGAACAGCAATCGTGAACAACGAAATGGTTGAGCACACCATGGCTTAGAAAAATCATCAAGTACCAGTTGACGATCAGAAAACTCGATGGGGAAAAAATTGGAACTGCTCAACTATAAATATGTTCCAGATTAATCCCGTTAGTGGAATATTGACTGGGTACTGGAAGTGTCCCTTGATACAAGGCTTATTGGTGATGCTTTGGGAAACCCAGTTTAAAAGTGGGCGAATTACATCTGCTTCACTAGATGTTAACTGGATTGTTGTGTAGTTAAATCATGTGTTTCAGGCAGACAAGACAATTTAATTATCTTCACATCGGAAGAGTTCAATAGTCCCGCAGAGCAGCAACATTTGTCGGAAACGATATTGAATCCCTTCTCAGATCAGAGGTATCTGCTACTATCATAAAAGTGACATCACTCTAGACTACTACAAAAACTTCTATTATTTTGGTGACCTTGGAGATCGTGGAGAGGTTTTAAGGGGTTTTGACGGTTTTCCACCATACACCGGCAACGTAAAGTCGTCATATAAGATAAATACTCTTGAGTACGACGTTAAACACCAATCAAACAAATAGATAAAACCATTGCTCTGTGCTGCTATATGATGCATGCATAGCAAAGGGTCAGCACAAACTGACCTCACCAGTGGTGTATACGGGTTACTAGTTAGACTTGCAATTTAACAATGAACGCGATAAACTCATCAGTATAGATGGCAAAAACATGCAAAGCTTTAGAAGCAGTTAGAGGCAATCACACTGCGTCACCCCTTGGGGCCGCGAAGAGAGAAGACTGGCAAGGAGATTGCGAGGTACCTGGCTGTGTCGTTTCGCTATCTCATTGCCTCATTTCGCCTCCTCTCTACCTGTCTGGCACGCTCACAGACACTCGACGCAAAAAGAAGTTGTATAATATTATTAAGACTATAAGTCTGTAAAATCTTTATAATAGTATATAGAGTCTATATGATATATTGCGTCGCGTGCCAGTCGTCACGCCACTCATTTAAATGGTCGGATTGGCTTCCATTTAAAAAAGAAAACACATCAGTATGGGTTTCCCTGAATCATTTTGTATTTTCGCATATACATCAAAACAATCTACGGACAAATATCTGAGCAAAGAAATGTGTGGATGTTCTCCACAGGAAGGTAGATGACAGCTTGAAAGGCATCAAACAAAGTGGAAGTGTTACTTACAGCCAGTACAGCCACCGCACTGAGAGGAACGACTAGGGACAAAATGCGCCAATAAAAGTAATGATAAAGAGTGTCAATCTACATCACTTTTTGACAGATTGCTACTTTCTCTCGTGACTAAGTCAACTCATCTGTTCGTTTTAGACACTCTCACTTCAAAGTGAGTATTAATAACAAATAATTGCAATACCTATGCAGCCATCTATTTAACTGATTCCCTTCTGAAAAAAACATTTATGTAAATTGTATATATTATATATATATACAAGGTTCATACACACACACACCCACTAATATATTGGTGTAGGTCGTCTGGTATGGTCACTAGACGTTATCTTTTAAACAAAACGGATTTTTTTGTATAGATTTGATAATTGAATCTTGCTTGGAATGCTACAGACCGGGGGGGGGGGGGGGGGGGGGGGGGGGGGGG
>JAVFBZ010206124.1:0-13430 GCA_032466195.1 Katharina tunicata
TTATATATAGATAGATATTTTTGTATAAATGTAGAGAAAGAAAATTTTGCTTGCCTCCATATATACGAAAGACTAATGATTGAATACAAATTGTACTCATACAATATATTGTTTACCTGTCATAATTTAGTCGCTTTTGTATAAGGGACACACCAATACTTTGTATAAACATATATATATAATGTGGCGTTTTGTTGTTATGACATGTTTAAGTGATTTGCTAGACAACTTTAGATATCAGAAATAGGAGGAAGAAATAGCAGAAAGGAACACGAATTGTTTTTACTCGACTACCAAGAAGACAGGATTTTATAAATGAGGAATTGTATCGAGTCTAAATAAATTACCTAATCTTATCCAACATATTTAAACAAAGCATATGATTTATTTACAAACAATGTTTAACATATATTTTTTCAACTTTGTGATTCGAACAGAGAAATATTAATCTCAGATACACGGAATACGCCAGAGGTGGCAAGCATATATGTAATTTTTAGATAAAAAAAAAGACACCATTTCAGTGTCCCTCTGTCAGTGCTTACCGTAGAGAAAGATTCGAAGAATTTACCTGGATACAAATTCGTTCGTTCTACCGTGAGCCTCTGTAGCTCAGTCGGTTAACAGCGCTGGCCCTGCTAGCCAGAGACCCGAAATCGAATCCCGGTGGAGGCAAGCAAAATGTTCTTTCTCTACATTCATACATTTATCGATACCTCTGTCTTTGCTACAAGATAAATAGTTTAGAAAAAATGTCAGGTACCAAGTCCCTATCTAAATTCAAAACAATAAAAACACATAGTTTACCCCAATAATGCTCTGTCCATGATTTCAGCGCTGTTCCAAAAAGTCAAGTCTGAAAAGATACGGTCTATAAATTTTAATCGCCGTTTTTTTTTTAATATCAACTATTCCGTTAGCATGAGTCTGGTGCCGATAGTACATTATATTGAATTGTCTTGCCACCTAAATGACCACGATTGTTTCGTTAACATGGTTCTGGAGTCGATAGTCACACATGATATTGTATTGTCTTGCCACCTACAAATAGGTAGGCCAACTATACCGCTGAATATACCGGAAGAATTTACCGAATGTACCGCAAAATAATTTATAAAGTTTGTAAAATCTATAATGCGACCGAATTATACATTTTACATCCATTTTTATTATTTTAATACGGTATATCGCACATTCTCGAGGTTGATATTTTATGGAAGCTTATAATTTGGGCCATTCAAGAAAAATATAGAAAACCCGGTTTAATTCATTTCAGTCAATTTTCGGCAAAAATGGTGCGGTATAGTACTTTCAAACAAAACATAGCGATATAGTTGTCTCGCTAGAGTATAAACCGTCTTTAAACAAAAGCGTTGCATCTAATAATCTGCAGAGCTTATTTTTAAGGAATGTTAATATGAAAAAGCATAGTTCATAGTTTGTAGGAAAGCTATAGATATTTACTGATACACAGTTTAAAAGTTGTCTGTAGAAATTATGTGTGACATTTATGTTATACTTACCTAATAATATTCCCAAAAATCGGAAAGCCAATGAGACTTATTATTGTCCAGAACACTCCGCGTTGTCTTTTAAAAGCTACAAAATTACTGACGGTATACGTGTATCATTTAAGGCAACATTTGACGTTATACACAGGAAAGGTTTCCTGGCGTATTTATATTTTTGTTTTGTAAATGTCAATTATCTTTACCACGTCAAATATTGAATGCGCGTTGTTGTCCTTGTATTGATGCATATAAATATGCACATTGAAATCAACAAATCTGGTTTGACATTTCCTGGGAAATAAGGTTGGGTTATGAAGGAGAAGTACTATGGCATTTGCTGTCTGATGATTATTTATGCTTCATTACGGCTGATTTAAAATTGATTATTCACCAACAGTTGTGTGGGCATTTTTATAGCTCTGGTTTGAGCGGTATTTAGAAGCTGAGTACATAACAAAAACCTGACGACTGATATACCCAGAAGTTGTAAATCCATCTCAGTCGTCATTTTTTTTAAGCTGCAAGTAATAATTAACAACAGTAATTAACAATCAATACTTTTATCCGCAACACCTTAACGGCGGTTGATCAGAAGACAAAAAAAATGATGCTGAGTGTTGCGTCAAATCAAGATAAAACTGAAACTGCGAATTGAAGACAAAATATGTGTTTAATTAATCAGCTATATCTTTTACCAGATTACAACACATTTATGCATCATTTTTATGTCAACGTCAGGCAAATCTTATGAGTGGACTTTTAAGTTTAATTGTGCTCACAAAGATCTGTTCAATCCCGTAGCACACATACCGTTAAATCAGTCTTAATATATAGAACGTATGGCGCAGTTTAAAACAAAACACGACTGTTTAGGAAATGTCACAAACGCACCCAAAATTAAGTTTGTTTTAAACAAATTCTGATGGCCTGACAAATGGAATCGATGTTAACAAGATTTGAAGTTTGTTCATAAATCAAAACAGCTACGACGAAATATGAAACAAAATCAGTTGGTATGCATACAATGCTTACAAGAGGCTGCGGAGACCTTCCATAATCCAAATTCAACGGCCGGCCATTTTTCCTCACGTATAAGAAAAGCTTTTGACCCCGCCGCGGTTAATGATCGTATATGGGCTGAATCGACATTTGTAATGCTGTAAGCGGTGGGATTAATAAAATGTTGCATTGGAACAGCACAGAATGAAATATGCACAGGAAGCAGCTCACAATAGTTAACAAATTTAAGAAATCTGTGAAAAATATCGTTTAACCACGTTTTACATGCTATGCAGCACGGAAATCAATACACAGCATGTTACTCTTCCCGTTTTATTCAAAGTATTTGAATACTTTTGCTGCTTTGAAATGTTTGGTGCTGAGCAAACAAGTAGACGATTTGATCTAATGCGAACGAAGGCCGGTTAAATGAACTGAACACGCGGCAGCTTTTAATGAGTTGAAAGGTGTCAAGTCCTATCGGTAACAGAAATGGGTGGATTATTTCCACGTCAGTGTGATAGGTATAACATTAAATTATATTGTGTAAATTTTGCTTATAAAGGTCATCGCAAGTACAGCATTCCAGGCGAGGTAGAAGGCGTTTAGTGTATCAATACATAAAGTGTAAGTGAAAACTTGCATAAACGAACTGCAGCCATGGATTTTTTTAACTTTTTATTATATTTATTAATTATTAAACGTAATTTTTCGCTTCTTTTTATCTTCCATTGGTTTTTAATACCCCCCCCCCCCCCCCCAACATTTTTACAAATATTTTAAATATCTTCTATTCGAATTTTCCCCTTCAGCTCTGCAAAGAGGAACAGCAAATGAGTCTTACTGATTGCAATTTCGTATTGACTAATCAGAGGTAAATTAAATTATCTTTAAATTTAAGACAAAGGTTGAACAAAGATCGTATCCTCGGTGTTATTATACTCTGATATGCATATTTATATGAAATGGCGATTGCCAATGTTACACTATTGCTATTAAATCAAACTATTAAATCAAACTTTGTAAACTGAACATACATTTACATTCAATAAAACAAGACGTATATATATATGACAAACCAAGTGAAGCTCACAGGCTAATCAATCCGTCGCACAATTCAGAAATTGTACAGCTTATATGGGATTAATATTAATTGACCAATACATTACTATTTTAAAAAAATTAGATGTCTCCAAAGAAACACCTTCAATTGTTCCCAACATATATATCATTTGTTAACATAAGACACGCTTGTTAATATTTGCATGGCTGCAAACCCAAGTCGACGTTTTCCTTTGTTCCATTAATGATACAGCTTTTATACACATAACTTATACACGATCATGTGAATAGCTATAATATACAACATTACATCAGTCTTATTGCAACAAATATCCCTAATGTTTGGGGAAAATAGAGACGTCAGTTGGTATTAAAAAACATTCAAGTCTATACTGATCTTTGTCTAAGCATGTCAGGTCGTTATATATAGTAAACCAAAAATTCCCAACCGGGAAAGACAATTCCGTTTAAATGAACTGTAAGAATAAACACGACATTCATATCATTGTAAAACAAATGTAACCTTCTCTTCGTATGTAAGGGGGACAATACTCCTGCCATTCTATCGTCTTCGGGAACAGAGTTTTCCCCCTTTCTTGTTTGCAAATTCAGGGCGAAAATCTTATTTCAAAGGGAACTATTTCGCCGATTAAAATTCAGACTAGGTTGGGCTTGTAAGCAGTACTTAATGTTATTTCGCTGCAATGTTAGAGTGTCATTTCATTTATTGAGGGAACGACCATCGACGTTTCTGGTAAAAAACATTTCTGACAACAAATCTACTATCTGATTGGTGACCGTAAGTTGAGAGTATTACTGGTTACAGACAACTCCTAATAAACACCCGCTGCAATGATCTCAGCAAATAAATATGTGAGAAAAACATTAATATAAAAATATACCTGACAAGAAGTTCAAACGTTTGCAAAAAAAAAAAATAGTCAAGGAAACGCCTTTCTAAACTCATAACAACTTATATTTATAACAATTGGAAACATTAAAAAGCAGGTATTTTCATACTGTAAAACACCAATGAAAAGTTCAAAACAGTATGTCGACCTAAATCATATGACGGAAGTTGATGGCGGCTGCATAGATCGCGGAGCTATTTGAAAATATGTCTTCAATGGTTTCCATCAAACACTAGCAAGCTAAAGTAGTCTAAACCATTGAGTATGACTTTAAACACCATAACAACTATATGGTGGGAAATTCGTTCTACAAAAATTGTACATATTATAACAATATGATATTTATTTCAACTCGGTTGCTTGGTTTTAAAAATCGTGGGATTTAATATAAACCACTTTATGTCAAAATTTCAATGAACAATATAAATAAACTTAGAACTATTAGTTGTTGCAAAATTTGATCGCGAAAGTTGCATAAAGCACAAATACCAAACCACTTGCAGATTTACCAGTGCAACCAGCAGGGCGTGTTTATCCGTGTTTATCGAATATAAAGTAAGAGTCATGTCCCAATGAACGACCGTCTCTGTCTACTGGACTGCTTCACAGGGATCATTTGTCGGCCCTTGTTGTAATGTACAGGGCAAATGATACTACTAAACTTTCCTTTATTGAGATTCATCTCGTGTACGATTACCTAATATAAAGACTGGCTCCAAGCAGCGCTAGCGTGCTTAATGTCAAAAGATGGCAATCTTTCCAGCTACTCTCAGCCAATATTTTATTATAGGTGATGGTTTGCTTTTCCCAGATGAAAGTGAATGTATTTATTTTTTAAAGCTTTTGCTAGCTCTAGATAACATAGCAGCCCTATGCTTCCTTCCTATATCTTTGTTGGTTTTGTTGCTCGCATTTCAAGGAATTTACTTCCTACGCATCCATGAATTTGTTTTTGTGAAGATCAAAGGAACGGCTTCCATTTGGCATTTGGACTGCTGAACGTTGACCATTATTATTGATTTGAGTTCCAAAAAGTTCAAATAAATAAAATCAAACTAAAATGTAAATATATAAATGATGTAATGTCTTATTTTTAAATATGGTTGCGCAATATTCAAAATTAATAATCTAAAACAGATTTCCGTTAGGACATTCTGGAGGATGGAATATACTTGAGTTTATCTTTGTATTTTGGTCTACTGTGCTATTGTTATTTCTGTTTTACACAATGAATCCAGATCCACTGTGCTATTGCTACACTGATTTTATAAACTGAACAAATTAGTTATTGACATAACTAACATATCCACGTTGTCCTGTTATGCATCTATGCCCCTACAAACTTGCTCAAAATGAGACAATAATTTTTAGAAGGATTATTTATTTTCACATCACAATCCATAATACTTGACTTTCAATCATCGCGGATGGCTGCACAGATATCATTCTCAGTTAGGAAGGCGCATTTTCTTTTTCTGCATTTTTAAATATAGGAATCTGATGCCACTTATACCGTCGACTATTGGGTACCAACTATTCCCTATTATATACGATTTGTGATAGTGTAAACCAAAATGAACAAACATTAAAACATATGAAACTTATGATGGGTATAATTAAACATATCTTGGTTAACGTAATTCATCTAATAAAAAGTATGTTGACAGCTATAACAGCATGAATTTTCTGTTCACTTGCAAGAGAACGCTCAAAAATCGATTCCAAGTCATTTGAAATTACCCACTCACTGAAGATCCACCACCCATATTATATACACATTTATTTAAAAAATATATATATATATATCATAACTTGTTCATGTAAATATCAGAATCTAGTTGATCCACAGAACAGCTTGACATAAAATACACCAATAATAAAAAAAAGTATCGGAGTTTTTGTTATTGCTTTACTAAATAGCAGTACATCGGGGAAAACAGGCGCCATCTCAACAAGAGGATCAAATTGCACATAACAGTACGCAACCTCTGAGACTCAAAACCTGCTTTATATGGCCACCTAGAGGCTAAACCGCAAGACTGCATAAAATGTGACACTTTGAAAACCATTACCTCAAATATACCAAACACTACAACTAAAAAATCCAAAGAGGTCATCCAAATCCGCCAGCTTAAAGCAGAACTAAACAGACAGCAGGGGTTCTTCATATCCGCAGCATACTATGTGCTCACCAATACCACTACTTCTGTTACATTGTAAAATATCTTCTCTTCTTGTTTTAGTCTACGCTTTTGGTTTATCTTTGAATTTTTTGTATTTGAACACTTTTTGGCACAACATTTTTTCTATTAAATTGTTCTCGCTTCTACTTCATCTTTACATAAACAACTCTCGCATAGACATTGAAACGTTGGGTGAAGAATATACCAGTATATATAAGTTTCAATACAAGTATCTTGTCTCCTTATTTTAGTAGCATAACTTCGGAATGCCACAGGAATACATGTAGGCCTACACCTGTATGTTAAAATGTCTAATAAAGTGTTCTGTTCAGTCCTCAGTCTCAGCTCCAAGCGCTCTGCTTTAAGAACCAATTACACAACATTGGAACCATAAGTAACTGAGTTGACCTGGTACCAATTGGTATGTTCTGACACGATATGGTTCTCCTGCCAAGTTGTCATATTAATTCATTGGAAGTAGCTCAAAGCTGAGACGGGCAGTCAAACTTTATCTTTCTTATCGTTCAATCGGAATTTTGGTAGCTGGCCAGGGATTTTCTGGCGGTGATCTGGATGACTTCAACATAAATGTCAATGTTTTGTAAGAAATTCTGGATATAACTGTGTTTATGTCATACAGCGATTCGTTGTGGTTGGTGGATAAAACTCATTAGGGGATATAAAGACTTCTTGATAAATTGCTACAAGTTCAAAGTAATGGTTATTGTATCCTTCTGATAGCGGATTTTGTTATACCACTGTATGCTATTAAATATTTCCTGCTTTTCTAAACTCTCCCCTACTTCCCTATTTGTGCGAATTTAACAGATTAAATTTTCATATCAGTTTAGTCACCTATATAAGAAACTTAGCCGGAGGTAGCTGTATTTTACATGCACTTGTTCAAGACCAAACGTGCTTATCAAAATCAATTCGAATTAGATATTTTCGTTATTTTTAATTTAATGAAAAGTGCCGTATTTCAAGTTAGTTCTTTTAAATGGTTCTGAGGCCTGCTTTTGATAGCGGTCTCGCGGTCTAGCGGTATTGTCAATGTTTTCCCGCACTGTAAAGCTGTGACCCGTGTTTGCAAAGGTTGGGATTTCACCAAATGCATATTATATAGTGAGAATTACAGAGCTGCTGAACTGAAACCTCTTCTATGAGACACGGCATAAAACACAATTGATACCTCTGACTCGCATGAAGCATTCTACAATGGCAAATCAGTTGACGTACTTTGCGGAATAAACTGACAAATACCCAGCGTATATTTTGGTAACGTGAAGGGAACAAGTAGCGATTTTACTCCTAGAAATAAAACACCAAAACCTGAATAACTAGGTTGACATAATTATTAATATACACAAAGACAAAAAGCTGTTTTGCCAGATAATGCTCATCGGAGTTATAATTTAAGAACAAATGACACGATTGTTAAAAATTAACGCACCGTTCAATTTCATTCAGACGATTTGACAAATAAAAACATATCCTTACATTAAGCCTTCACTCACATTGGTGCCAAGTAAAATAAAAAGACGACTCGTATAACTCTTTGGTCCACACGAAAACATTATGGTCTTTTTTGGAATTTGTCCAAAGTATCGACACTTAGCGTTATACGGAAATTGCATAATTAACTTTCTCTTGAGATGAAAGTGGAATGACTTGTGTCCGGACAAACGTGTCATCAAACCTATAGAACATTCAGCGATGCAGAGATTCCATTTCAAAGTCCCTTTTGTCGCTGACTGATTTTACGTCATTCTGCTTTAAACCCAATTGTACACAATTTATCTCCCGGACTCTCTTTTAAACATAAATAATTTATCGCCTTAGATTCCTTGGATGTGTTTCACAGTTTTCAAAGTGAGTCATTACTGATAATGTTAAAGTGAGTCATTACTAATAATATTAAACAGGAAGAACATTCTTGATTTGATTGGCGTTTTATGGAGTATTCCAATAAACACCATTGCCAGCATTAATGATGGTGGACAAAACAGTTATAACTGAAAACAACTTATGATGAAGGAAGCACAATACCGAAATAAAAATACTTTTATAGATAATATTAATTGTATTAACAGGAAATGATAATCCAGCAGGTAGTAAATAGACAGGGTGAGTATAAACACTCATGTGCAATTTTGCTGTATTATTGGCCAGGCTAATTGTCGATAAACTGTACATAAATGGTCAACTGCACGAAGGCACAGATTGTAGACCACCCCAACCCCAGACAGGGTCCCAGTTTACATTCCGTCCAGCAATCTCTGTACACGAGCCATCTTTCCACCAATATAGACATGAACATACGTCTGGGCCAAGGGAAGTAACTGCAACAAATGCACCTGCGGAAGACGATAGAGACTTTGTCTAGGGGCAGGAGGGTGGCAAAGAGTCGACTGACTCTACAAGTCGTGATGAAATGAACTTTAACCTTACAGAACTATTGAACAGTGTAAGACATACTCCTTATGAACTTAAAATTTGCTCACTAAATGTTTGCGGTTTTAAACCAATGCTCATGATTTTAATCCAGAAATCTGATTTTGGTTTTGACAGATAACTGTTTCCAAGCCATAGTGTGTTAATTTATAAACAACAGAAGTGAAGCTCCAGCTGACACATTGGCCATCTCGCCATTCCATGAAAATGCTGGCAGCTAGCTAGACTCACTTATACATTTCGATTTAATTGGATTATTTCGTTAGAGAAGATTAATCAAATTTCAAGTTAAAAAAACAAAACAAGTTGTCTAACTCTTTTGTCTAAAAACATCTACATCACAGATTATCGCATGAAAAGATACAGTTTTGCAACAATTCCTATTACTTTACCTCATCATTTTCCGCAAATACGATTAGTCATGGAGTAAACAGTTAAAATGTTTGACTTTGGCCTTTAGATAATGACTAATTTTCTTTTGTTAGAGCCACAACAGCTATATGAGTTATTTGCAAGGTGTTTAGGCAATACATCTATTTCGGACCATGAGCCAAAGTACTTTTACAACTACATGCATTGGCATGAGGCCCACTGGTCATGGCTGTGCCAAGATCCAATATTTTCGATATACGATTTTATTGTGCCAAAGAAATGTCAATATTTAGTCAACTATATGCATGTCCCTCCTGAGAGCTCAAAGGGTCGATGTAGTAAATTATTCTTGAGGAATTGTTGCAAATTTGAAGTATCCATCAGTAAGATGAACGTTGGTCTACGCTGTTCTATTTAGTAAACTTGTTGAGCAGATATATACATGTATACCACAGTGATTAAGTCGTTTACCATTCCTGGACAGTTTAACGTTGGCGAAGTATTTCTGAGTTATTCACATATAACCATCCAAGCCATGGTATTTTAAAATCATATCCATCAGATGTGCTCTTCCTATGCTCAGGTCTTTAATGTTTTAAAGAATGAGGAAGACAGTATAAAATACCAACATATCCTATTTTAGGAAGAGTGGTAGAAAAAAACAATTTAAACAAACGATATGTAGCTACAATTTCCCAGACCAGGTCGACATTGATAGATAGATGCATTTACAATTTAGTATATATTCATGGAATACATAATTCAAAATCCCAAGTACGTAATAAGTGTTTATTAAATCATGTGTAAGATCAAATTTTCAGTTCAATGAGATACCGTTACAGATCCAATCACAGACAAAAAAAAAACGATAAACAAGTCTTCGGTTAGCTGTCTATACAAATTAACCAACAATAAAATGCAATTTGCAGTTCTAAGCAAATATCTAATTTGAACTTGAACAAATTTGACCTTATGCATGATTTAATAAACACATATTACGTATTTGTGATTCAAAATTATGCATTCCATGAAAAGGAACAACTTACAGGGGCTATGGAGCAAAATTAATGTGTTTAATTTAATTCGCAAAATGTTATTCATGTATAAAAAGTGCAAAAAACAAACATTGAATGGAATCGCAGAACAAGTTTGATCTCTAGTTGACTGGGAGATTATACCACGAGACATGACATAAATTAATATTATTAATATTTCGTTTTTAGACGCTAAATGAGAGATTAATATCTAAGGTTTCTGTATCTTATCCCGAATCGAAATGCTAACATTAAATAAGTTGTTTTAGCAAAATGGCTGGTTGTTTTATTGTAAATATATTTTTTAATATCTGGAAATACAAAAGTATATGCGAACAGCGAGACACAATGCGACTTAATTACAGCGTTCATACATTGGTACAGATAAATATATTGTTAAAATGTTATCTTTGAAAAACTTTCAAACTAAGGTGTAACACTAGAGGCTGTGGATGTTTAGCTTCTGTTTCTAAAAATGTCTATCTAGATATGATTACAAACTTAAGTTCGATATCTAGTTGACTGGGAGATTATACTATGTGACACATATTAAACATAAATATGCATGTCATATTCAGAACTAAAACGTTTTTTTAGCGAAACACAGAAACCTAAACCATAATTGATCTCTCTGACTTGCATGTAACATTCATGTAGACTACACGGGCAAATAAGTTAACTTACTTTGCGGAATAAACTGACAATTATCTTTTATGTCCCTGTGTATATTTTGATAAGGTGAAAGGAACAAGTAGCGATTTTACTCCCAGGCATAAAACGCCAAAACCTGATTAACTAAGTTTACATATTAATCTACATAAAGACAAAAAACTGTTTTGCCATATAATGCTCATCGAAGTGATAACAAAACTGTGTACTTTCATGTATAGAGTGTATAATTCAATTAAAACTGAAAGTACCGATTCATTTTTGTGGTTAAGTTAAGAATAAATAAAACGATTGTTAAATTTTAACGCACCATTTAATTTCATTCAGACGATTTGACAAAAACAAAATTGACACATATCCTTACGTTTAACTTTCACTCACAAGGACGACTCGCATAACTCTTTCATCCACACGAAAGCATTATGGAATTTTGGGGGATTTTGCCCGAAGTATCTATTCGGAAATTGAATAATTTACTTTCTCTTGAGATGAAAGTAGGATGACTTGGTTTCCGGACAAACGTGTCATCAAACCAATAGAACATCCAACCAGGCAGAGATCCATTCCAAAGTCCTTTTTGTCACTGACTGATTTTACATCATTCTGCTTTTAACCCAATTTTAAACAATTTATCTCCCGGACGCTCTTTTGAACAGAAATAATTAAACGCCGCAGATTCCTCGGATGTGTTTCACAGTTTTCAGTGACTCATTACTGATAATATTTAATACCAATTAAAATTAGAGTTATTCACATATAGCCCCCCAAGCCACCCATGATATTTTACAACCATATCCATCGGATATTCTCTTCCTATGCTGAGGTGTTTTAAAGAATGAGGAAGACAGTAGAAAATGTCAACAGATCCAATTTTAAGAACGGTGGTAGAAAAATAATATAACAAACGATATGCTGCTTCTATTCCCTAGACTAGGTCGACAGGGATAGATACATTTCCAATTTTGTATATGATATATCTCGATACAGATCATGTAACAGACAAAAACATTATAAACAAATCTTTGGTCAGCTGTCAATGTTCATACCAATAAACCATCAATAAAATACTATTTTCAGTTCTAAGCAAATATCTCATTTGAACTGTCACTCACCAAATTTGACCTTACACTGGATTTAATAAACACATATGACGTATTTTGGAGTTTAAATTATACATTCCATGAAAAAAAACAAACTTACAGAGTGTTATTAAGCACAATTAATTTGTGCATTTTATTCACAGAGTGATCTTCACGTGGTCAGTAAAAATTGTAAAGACAAACGTTGAATGGGATCCCAGAACTAGTTGTAGCTGTTGTGGAAAAACACGACTAAATGTCTGTGAATATATTGTTTTATTTATGGAGAAACTTCGCCATCAGTGTAGCTCGATTTACTTAACTTAAATGGTAAATAGCTGCATGGACTCTCTCGTTAGGGTGCATCGATTCCATGGGTAAACGACCAGACTTCCTGTATTTATATCATCTATCAAAGTAAGCTGGTCTTTTTCTTCCTTGTGCCTTTAAGCCGCCCATGACTTTGCATTTCTGGAGACAATCCTGGAGAAATAAACCGTTACAGCAGTGAATTTAATGACAGTCTCTCGCTGTGCTATTTCCTTTTTAACTTGTTTAGATACCCTTGCAAAATTTATAAATCGTGGAATTGACAAAAAACATATCATTTGACAAATCCCTAAAATCGATCGATCCAAAAAAAAAAGTCAACGAATTTTTCTTGGATCTAGAAAAATTGCATTCACAAACTTTGAAATCACACAAAATGCCTTGATTTAATCTTCCGCATTGAAACATTTCCAAATGAGTTGAGAGTTATTTCGTTTGGATCAGAAACTATTTTGACAATCGTTTACTTCAGTTGGATACAGGACATTTATCAATTCATCTAAAGGAGAAAATAAGTCAATATTCAATCGGTTCGAACGATTTCATCCAATCCCATATTAAAGTGTAAGGCAAACAGGCGGCCAAACATTCACATGTCTTAGGAAGTTGAGTACACCATGTTACAGGTTGCATGTATGACAGTATTATACGGAATATAAACTATTTCAGACAACCCTATCCAGATCGTTAATGTTTAATCTGCAATATAATGTTTTTCATAAGATGAAAGTTATGATAATGCGATTACCTGTGTTGATTAAATAAAGATACATATAACCATTACAAACCCACGCAGTCGTTAGTTATGTTTGTGTAATGTTTAAAG
>JAVFBZ010206146.1:0-32325 GCA_032466195.1 Katharina tunicata
CAAATGTGTTTATGAAGTGTTTGTTTTAAAGCAATTAAGTGTCTAGTACACTAAAAGTGTTTTTATTGAGACAGAAATGTGTTTTATTTGAATAATAGTGTTTTTAGAGTGGGGACAAAATATGTTTATAAATAAACATATATCTTTTACAGTGAACAAAATGTCGCAGTGTTAGTATTTTTCTAAATAAAATATCAACAAGACTCTTATACTGACCATTGATCGTGCTGAAAGTTTTTTGCTTTTTTTTCTTGTAAACCTAACTTGTACATAAGGTTTTGTGCTAGCCTGGACAACGAACACCGACAGTTAAACATAACCCAATTAGTGTTGTACACTTGCCCATAGCGCTGAAACAAATTACTTCTAAAATAATCGTAACTTCTTTTAGGCAATACCTATACCAATTTACTTCCACGTCTGACTTAAGTGTGTTAGATCTTCGGGAAAGTAAATTCAATGGAACTCTCCAATCTTTCAAATAAATGGTGGTATAAACAGCTTGTCTGTCTGCTTCTAATTGAACATTCTCTGGAAAATTATGTTTGGCGCTTGGGTCGAGTTATCACAGCAACTGTGAGCTAAATTTAATACTTAAACTAGGACTAAACATCACTCTATTTTCAAATTAAGGTTTACGTAACATAAAAATCATTTTGCTTGAAATATAAATATAAAGTTTGAAAAAGAAAGGCCGTTTCGTAGACAGGCAATACGCTGTCAATTTTTTCGATCACATTTACATTAATAAGAGCCATTTGATCGGTTTTATCAGCTAGCGATTAGTTGGATGGTCACAGTCTAGTACACACCAGAAACCGGTCTGTAACTACACCCTATCATCAGCTTGGGCCATTAAACACATGATCCATTGTATATTAGTTGTTAGGTAGTGATTGTTGATAAATTGGGGTTGTGTGCCATGCTTAAGGTTATTTCACTCATATGACAGCGTGCTAACCCAATGGTTGAAGGGAGCAATCCTTACTTAACTAATGCTCAATAATGGCAGGGTACATAACATAATTACATAGATACCCTTTAATCTAAGAGCAGCAGTGATTGGATCGTCAGTCACCATGGACTAATTTTGTGATTTATGTACTGACGTTTTCTGGGGTTATCTAAGCATATTTGTTAAACTATAATATGTATAAAAACTACTTCCTTTGTTACACCCATCCAAAACTGTGGAACAACAATCAAAAATGATATAAAGAGTTAAAATATTTAAATGTGATGGAGGTTTTTACACTAAAATAAACACACACTTTGTGAACATGTAAGATAAAATGGTCTGTTAGATAGATACAAAAAAATCTTCATCTGTGAAAAAATCAATATCAGTCCCAAATTGACGAATTCCCAATGTGTGTTCAGAGACCGGGATTGTTACAAAAACCCGTTATGTGAAACATCGTGTATTTTGCATCTCGGGGATTGATCATGAAATTTCTACCCGATATGTAAAAATCTTCCCACGTTAAGTATTCTGTATATTGCCCTGTGTATGCAATTTGCACCAAAAAAACGCTGATATTTGTTACGTCTTCATTAAATCTAATTTTTATTTAATTTTATCGGACAGAATTGTTATCCGAAAGGTTATACCTTACATCAACATGTGCTAACTACGACCAACTCTCAATGCTCAGTGGGTTACTGAGGACCGACTCGCGAAATATGTATCTAATATATCCTATTGTGGTGTATGATTCTTCTTAACTTGTGAAATAAAGATGTTTGTTTTGTTTGTTTGTATGATTGGGGTTTTGCACCGTATAGGTTATTTCACTCATATAACGGAGTTCCAGTCCAATCGGTGAAGGGAACCGCTCTAAAGGACGCTTGCAGCAAGGAAGACAGGACACTACAACAAATCGGCTGGCTAAAGCCTCTTAGATGAAATAGCACTAGGACAAAGGAGGTTCCAACCCAACTATACGCTGAAATAAAGATTATTTAGGAGATAAATTTGGAATATGTCGACTTGAACAAAGAGCTCATTTTCTCTGTGAAGCATATTGCAACATGGCACAGATGAAGTTTGATTGTGATAACTCTTATAAGTAGAAAATATCAAATACTGATTGTTAAGCAATGCACCACGAGGAGACAACTAAACAATGAGATTACATAACTAAAAATAGCTGATTTTTTTTTCGAAGCAGATGAAACACACAGAAAGACGTTTAATAAATGAATCATAATACATTTTGCATTTTGCAGATGTTCTTTTTCCATCAAATTGTTACAAAGATCTGCGAGGGATAAAATCAATATAGTTAGTGTTTGATTCCAGGAAAAAAAATAAAAATTACGTCTCGATTTCAGCCAGACACCGGATGCTACAATTGACAAATTTTCTGTCTGAAAGTGTAATTAACTTATATCTAACAAAAATTTCAAGCCAAAAGCCATGTCTGCACTCTATATGTCTGAGGTGCAAATTGGCGTCTCGTGTGATTTCACATGTGCTTTAGTTCTCTTGCGCTTAAGGACATTTTAGTGATCACAGTTGGTGTGAGTCTGTATTTGTTTTCGTCTGTAAATGTTCGATCAACTGTCAAGGAAAGAAACTCGTTCTGTCAGTATATAGTGTATTATTATCTAAGCTATGATATAACTACAAACAGCACAGTCGGTTCTATAATCGAAATGAAATATAATCACACACGCTCCCAACCCTAATAAGTAGGCTCATTGGTGTGTCTGTTTGCTTTCTTTGATTGGGGTTTTACGTCGTACTTAAAGCTATTTCATCCAAATGACCGCGTGTCAGCCCAATTTACATTGAAATATAAAGGACGAAACAAATCTTGACTTTGTCGTCTTGTTAAATTGTGCAATCCAATTGAACCTTTTACATTCATGATAATGTATAACATTCAAATATTAATTTATAATTTAATGTTTAGCATTTTTCCACTTCCGTTATATTAGATTGTTGTTTTATTTTCTTGGATCAGGTTTTTTACAAAACAAGTACAACTGCATTATGTGCTTTAAACAGTGATCTTTATTTGTTAATCATTAAAAGGAAATGTTTTTCAAAAAAGAAATTATAACGGTATTGAACAAAACAAGGTCTCCACGAAGAAGTTTTGGGTTCACGTCTACATATCTTACCACAACTGAAGTACTTAGCTTGATTCTCCGTAACTGTATGTGGGAATCTGGCCTATTAATTGCTCCCACAATGGTAATTCCTACTTCGTTGGTAACATCGTATAATTAAAAAGGGTCTCAAGATTTGTGTTACGAATTACAAAGAGTTCTAAAGGTAACGCTGCACCTGGGATATAAACAAAAACGGTTGAGTCATTGACAGTTGCCTTCACCAATATCAGATTATATTTATTTATTTTAATTGAATTCACCAAATAGAAAATGAATACTCAATGTGGTTTAAGTAAAAGGTAGAAGATAATAATTTGGCGGAAATAAAGTCTAAGAGGCGTGTTCTATCCCTTATGCCTCAAATATCATAATAATATTGTACATGCAGGTGGAGACGGTTTCATAAATTTGAAATTTAATATTTTATAAATTAAAGTAGATATTTATACACCTGCGTGAATGTTGAGATTATTTTATACGTGATTCTTTAGTTTACACTTAAAAGTAGATATTGTTTGGTTGACTTAGTTCTAATGTTCCATTCCTTCAGCCCAGATATTCTGATGAAGCGAGATGAATAATCAGAAAAGGAAAACGGTCTATACAAATTGAGGTTTATGGTTCGAGTTGGATAATAATGAACGGCAGCTTGGATTGTGAAGAACTGTTGGAAAAAGTAAGGTATAAAGTAAGGGAAGACCTGAATATAGATGAAGCTTATCTAATGGCAAAATATTCAATGTCTTAAATAAGGGATCTGAATGTGCAAAACGTAAAGACAGCGTCACAATACAAAACGCACGTTTTGAAGGAGAAGAAGCGGTTTTAGACGGATTGTGTAGGTACCACCCCATAACATAATACCGTAATTCAGATAGAAAGATAAATGAATTGTAAAGCATAGACAAAGTTATTTTGTTTAGAAGACTAGATACGTGTTTAAGGAGACCTATAAACGTTTTATGTTATTTGGCACCAACTGCATTATTTTCAGTACATTCAATGTATGGTCAAGAGCGGAGCAAGCAAAACCGACGAGAGCATCTTCATTCATTCTCCACATTCAGTGTCTTGTGCCGTTAAACGGAGAGAAAACCTAAAAACATCGAGCCAGGATTAAAAGATACAACTTATAGAGAAATGTGCCCAAAATTTCGACCACATTTTATTCCGAGTTGGCCTAATGTCCATGTCATTGATTGAGTAGCATTAAGCAGATACCTATATACGGACTACTTGTGCAACATTGTTGATGTATTCAGGACATAAACCATTGCTCAATAAATAGCATTAATATTGGCCAGTGCATTTAGTGACATAATATGTGAAGATTTTAAGAGCTTCATCATTGTAAATTTTAATGAAGCATTTCCTGTATAGCATGAAATGTCCACCTTACTGGTGTCTGTTTAAAGTGGTTCTATCAAGTCCATTCCACACACCACGTTTTGTAATTTGCTTTACACGGTCTATCTATACCGACTCCATTTATTGTTCGGGTTACTTCCCCTTTTACTGTATTAGTCTGTACAGATCAGCTTGATTGGACGTGTATCTCAATACCATGATATTAACACGTATGTTTAACATAGACTTGATATTTTGCTTAACATCCATTAAAACTCCATGGAACATGTTGTGCTCATCGTCAATTATAATCCAGTATCTGTAAGATAAAAGCATAAAAGCTGCTAGATAGGGTTTTTATACGACAATTGTGAACTTATAATATCCAGGAAACATGTTTTTTAACAATTGCCGAGTTGGGACACAACCGCGTATAAAACACACGGGCACTTCTTTCTTTAATTAGGAACTGTACAAATTGCAAATATGATTTCTAATGCGTGTTGTGTGCCTTTATCTTGCCCGAAGTGGCAATGTTCAACAGAACAATATTGAAATCTGGGTTTGTAAATGCCAAGTCGGCCAATTTTACTGGTATCTTTTTTATATAAATGTAGATTCAGGTCTATCTAGAAAGTTGTCTCTGTGAATTGATCTAGAACATGAGATAATTTATCGACATTAATTAGTCGATATCCCTGTGTCAGTGTATTGGTATTTGTATTTATTTATTCACCATAATAAAATAATTTATATAAGGCGGGAACAAAGTCCAGAGGACTTGTTCTATCCCTGATAGTTGCAAAATATTGTACAGATACACACATACATACACATATACATATATATATACATACAATATATATACATACACCTATATACACATCTATACACATAAACCCACAGAGATGCCCATTATATGTTATCAAGAAAATAATCCTTAAGATTTTTTTTAAATGTGATTACTCTTGACAAAAATATGTAGCGAAAGAAAATTTTGATTACCTCCACCGGAATTCGAACTGGGGAAGTTTTGAATATATTGACTCATTTCTTTGACTTATCCTTAAGGTGTTTCACCGGTCAATCCGTGCGAATGCTAATCCCATGAAGACGACCAAGCTTTCTTGAAGTTAGTGAAATATGACACAGGTTTTTGGAGACCGCACACGAAACAAGTCTCAGGCGGCATGATTGTTTTAACACCACGTTATCACGCATTCTATCTATCTCATCGAAGACCTTAACAAAATGGGTAGTTTCTATGAGAACCACCGGCTAGAATAGAAATTCACGATATTCTTTTGACTTTGTGAATCAATATATTCGAACAAACTCCGCTGGAAAACCAAGGCTGGGGTTATGCTTCAAATACCCCATTGTATAGAGAAAAACAACAAATGTCCTATAATTGCTCAGGAGATCAGAAACAGGTATACAAGAGGTGGATTTGGGTTGTCTTTCAAACTTTAATGAGAGGAACCGATTTGCTCTAACATTGTTGCATAGTTAATTTAACGTGCGTTTCGAAACTAGTGATTAATGGGACATTCTTAATCTGGTTCAATGTATTATGAATATGTAATTATAGCAAATTGTTACACAATTCTTTTGCATTCCTGTGATCATTATTAACAAAAATGTTTTTTTGATTGATTAATGAATGTTTAATGCTGTACTCTGGGTATTTCACTAATACAATGTCGGTGTATTAAACAGTGACAGGAACACCGTAAAAAAAGGTGAATTAAATTCAGGGGCCTGATCTGTTGGAACGATAATTCTCACCCGCTCTCCTCCACTACTCTGTATAGTAATCTGAATTTATATACAAGCTGGAAACAAACTGCAGTTAGTCAGCGAGCATGTAGTTCATATTCATACAGGATGCATATTATTCAAAGCTACGGAAACTTCACAATACCAACAATAATTAGATTATATACGTAATTAAGATAAGCTATAAAATTAGAGAAATATATATAGTTTTTGCTTCTATTGTGACGCTCCTAACGTATTAAAATACAAATGATCTTTTTTACTTAGAAGGTTGTAAAAATATTGCGTGTTGGCAGTTGAGAATAACGCTGCTGTCTGACAATAAGGTCACTACATAAAAGGAATCTGTGATAAATCATTGTATAAGCCATTTTTCTCTCAAAGAACACTCAATAGAGAAACAGCCCGAATGGTTAGATAATTTTCTGCTGATCAATGAATAATAAATGTGTCCTAAGATATACATGATTCCGAAAGAGTACCGAGCAGAAGTCCAAATCTGCATAAAAATCATTTTTTTAGTTAATGAATGAATTATAGGCCTACATTTCCCCCTTACATCCTTTTAATGGCAAGAAAAAAAATTACAGACCATATAACATACAGTAGTAATGTGTCATGTAGACACGTGTGTCGCAATTACCAGCCGTCTTTAATGACGAGATAGTTCTTAATGAGATTGGTTGAAGAGTGCATTACTTCCACTTTACAGTTACTAGGTACCTTGTTTTCCATACTTTGCCAAATGTAATAAAACAAATGATACATTACAAGATAGTTAACTTCTTTCTGTCTAGCCCAAAGGCAATAAATCAAAAATCGCCATATTAATTAGATACAACAGCGTCAGAGAAACAAATATTTCAAGATTGCCTGCAACTTACCAACGGCTGTCACTTATATATGGAGGAAACCGAACTAGCAAGAAAAACGAACCCCCACCACCCGACAACAACATGATAACAAATTCGCAGTTCACGCAACAGAGGTTACAATCTGCTTTATGAGAGAGAATCCTCATCAATACATTACATTATGTCACCAAGACAAAATGTTTTTGTCTGCTGTTTCAGATTTCATAAACCAAGGTTTCGTCAGCCGTATGAAGTATAAGAGGGACTTCCCCTGATAAAGCTCTTACAATGCCGCGTACACATATCTGTCGTGTATGTTCAGTATGCTTATCCGGATACATAAACTAAATTCGAATGCTTACAACAGCTACAATTTAGGTGCTACCGCGGCAATGTGAAAACAATGTCACTGCTTGCTTTTCTAGAGCTCTTAAATGTTATCCACAAAGTTTAACCAATCTAATATAGAATATGATCCATGAAATACAGCTTTTGACTGCAAATACGGTGGTTGGTCCTACTGGAGATATTAATTCGAATATGTAACCTTACATATTCACAACCTATCACATGTAATTTTTTCTATTGATGCTCAATTATTTTATATTTTAATATTTCGGATTTTGTATGCGTAATAAATCAGAGGGCAGTTTTTTTTTAATGCAAAGTAAATTATATACTTAGAAAATTATTCCCATTCTATATGCATATTAAATCAGTTAGTATACACAATGAGTCCGATTCGTACAGGGTATTACTTGACCAATAGAATCAATGGAATTATTACAATATACCCCATATATTTACCTATCAGAAAACCTGCACATCCGTGTTTTATTTGAATGAAGTAGTATAACACAAAAGTATATATACGAGTTGGTATCCCCACTTATATCGACTTGTCCAGTAGGGTCAAATACTTTGAGTGTTTTATCAATAAAAAAATAAATTCACATTTTAGGTCACATATGAACATCCAGGTAATAAGTCGCAATTTGTTAGGGTTGTGTGACCAGCTTCACGATCGACCATTGACAAAGTACCCAGTTCCGGTTGGTACATCTCAGTAGATGACAGGTGGTCCTCATAAATCCCCTAGGCTGATTTCATTAAGGATTGTTGGATTTCTCTTCCACAACGAAAGAGATCAATAATGGTATTGTTCTTAAGTATCAGATGCAAAGATTGTGTTTGTACCGGTAACTATACAGACAGGGCTCAAATTTCTTCGCCAATTTGTTTAAAAATTTAACGGTATCTAAGCGATAAATTGCATTAGCTTTTCAGACATTGTGGAGAAACAGAAAAGCCACACGCACCAACAACCACATTCTTTTTGAAGATCGAGACCGAGTTAAGGAAGCACCTTGTGTCTCCTATGCACTTTTTTGGATAGTAATAATAAGACAAGATAAGACTGTTATAGAGCAATACCAACTATGTCCAAATATTGACGCATGCGGGTTAGCAAAGCTATCCGCTGGGAGATTTTTGAACAGAGCTTGGCAATGTGTGTATTTAAAAGTAAATGGAAATCTAAGTATACACCTAAATATTTAAAAACATTAACACATTCAAGATTAGCACCATTTACATTAATTTGTAGACTTTTACACCCTGCTAATCTCTGGCGTGTTCGAAATAACATGCATTTAGTTTTACCCGTGTTCAATGAGAGTTTATTGCAGTCAAGCCACTCTGCGATTAGAGACCAATCAGGGTTAATGTCTTCCTCTATCTCATTGATATGACAACCAGGGTAAAATCTCGCGATTTCATTCCACGACGTCAAAACACTGTTTTGATAACATCATGCTACATTGAAAGATTACTCTGGCTCCTATCCATTACGTTCGATGACGTGTGATGAATTAAACACAATTAAAACTGATTAGGGCAAAATATTTTCTATAGAGGGAAAGAGACGGAAAATAATATCCAGTCAGAAGTGGAAATTTTGTTAGCTATGTGTTTGTTTAGATTTTTTCCGTTCGACGTCTCAAAAATCATTGACTTTTCACGTCGTTTAACATTGAAACCTCAGTGTGGCTTCTCATGATTACGTAATTAAACACGTGTCAGAGGAGTAACAAAGCCGGCTGCAAAAAATGTCGCGTCGTCATTCGTTTCATCGAACCCAGTCAGAATTGTGTGGCAATATCTTAAATTTCCCAGACACATATATTTGTTCTGTGTGTGTGTGTGTGTTGTATCGTGGCAGTTTTTGTTTGGCCGAAAAAGATGCACACGTTTAACTATAGCGTGCCTTCTTCCAAATAATCGTTCCAAGAGCTCCACGTTTATTAACACCATGGGTAAAGTAGCGAAACAAAAATAAGAAAATTCTTCAACGATATATTCGTTGAAATATTTTTTGTGTCTTTTAGAAAGTGACCGTTAACAGCATTTTCGTTTTCTTTGCGATAACACTCTCTGATACTGAACAGATTCTATGGACATAAGAGACATGGATAATTTTAGTAACTTTGTTTTTGTGAGATTTAATCCATGCGTATCACAGTAGAAAGGCTCGTCGGAATACAGAGAAAAGGCTTACACGCACCATCTAAGTAGGCAAGTTCGAGAACTATCATCAATTTAATGAGTTAGATAATGAAGTTAGTGTATTAAGTCGTAAACATACATGCACGGTCATACTCGTCACGTTTCTGAAGTATAGGTATAACTAGAAATTTCATGACGAATCGAAGGACACTTTAACAGCAAAAGCGATAAAATCATTAATACCTGCAAAGAATCCTCAACTTTCAATTCATACCAATCCATAAAACAAGCTTTGCCACACTAGGAAAATATTAAAAAGCAAATTATTGCGTATCAGTTCGATTTTGTGAACACATTGTGTAAACCTTGAATTCGACGTTTTTTTGTATACTAGTCTTTTGGCATAATGTAGAATAAATGTTACAGTTGTAATTTTCTGTACATGTTTCCCCGCTTTTTTAAAAGGTTTTTTTAAACCACGATCGTTTTTTTTTACAAAATATACAAGTGAAGCGACCAAATGGCATAATTTTCTTATATTCACAGTAAATGTTTCTACTTCCTGTAAAATGTACTTTAGTTTTCAAACCAGTTACCTCTACATCATGGACACAATGCTTTGTGGACTAGACATTGTGGACTAGACCAAAGAACTCAAGACTCCTTTGCAAGGATTGATGATCGATCGCTATCAAGGTGTTCAATTCCTGTTTTAGTATTCTTTCGTCCTTTTTTGGGGACAGTAGTCTGGATAAGCATTATTGATAAATTTTGTAAAGTGTTTTAATTAATTATATTTAATATATGTATTATTTTAGATTAATCAAATACCTCACATGAGAGGTAACAGCGTGCACAATAAACCTGTCCAACCGACTTTATAGATGTTTGCCAAGTCAATTCGTAGAACCCGAGGGACAACTTGACAGCTCTGTAAGATAAATCGGTTAATTCTTGATGACAGTAAGATTTTGACAAGGCGTCCACACAAATAGGTCACATGCGATTAGAATGGGACAATAACTTCTCTGTTTCTACGGTGGTCATCAAGTGGATCGTAGAATCGATAATTCCCTTAAAAAGGGATATTTAGTTTCGAGGACAAATAGGATCTTCCGCGGAATAACTTGCAATTTGTCAGGATTAAGTGAGTCAAACAATTCAATTCGTGTACTGTGAAGGTATTTACTTCCGGTTTCCCGAAGTTATTTGTCAATTAAAGGGGTCAGCATAAATGTGGTTGACCTATTTCCTTGCATCATACATCTTGAAGGTCTTCCGAACCAAAAGTTATATGACGGCATGCGACACGATACTGGCAAAACAAAATATGTCACAGGACACTTACAGGACAAAATACAGGATACCATAACAAATCAGGTTCCTGCTTAGAGGCACTGGAAGATAACACTAACCGCCAGCAGCACCATACATACACTACATATATTGACTGCATTTTTGTGGCTGAACACTCGTTTTTATGATAAGATTTCTCATGGATAAAACGTGAAATTATTGGGAGTTGTACCTGTACTGGGCTAAATTTCAATAAAGATACATGTACTGACATTTGATTTATTTATGTATAAGGCTCTGCTCAATGTGTGAATTTTGAGAAGTTATGCATTATTTAGCAGAATTTTGCCTTGCAATGTGAACTTGTTTGCACCATGTTCAGCGTTCTGTGATGGACTCGTCTGGTCGTTTTTTTCTGTTGGAATCGTGTGTCGTTTTGTTAAACTAACTATTCATCCACACGATGAAAAAGTCCAGTCGTAAAAACACTATCGGATTTAATCCTCTAAATTGGGAAGACAAACATCACATACATATTTCGAGCAAGTGGTCAGAATGTAGTGCTTGAACTTCAGCTGACACAGATTCCATTAACCTGGTTTTGTTTCGGTAACATCATCTAGCTCACCTATCGCCACCCTATCCTTAAACTACATTAGTTTTCACAGAAACTCAAACCTCAACAATACAAAATTAAACACTCTCGTTCGTTTTCTTGGAAGCCGATGGAGTCAAATAACAGACTTTGAGAAGAATAGGCTGTTGTTGTTGACGGGTTTTATTCAAGCTTAAAGTGCTAGGTCATGGTCTCTCTTTGCAAGGGCAAAAACCACATAAATAACGTCGTCGTAAAAAAAAGTTCATTTATCGAATTACTTAAGTTTGCTGTTTAATGTGGCAAAATACTACGGATTTTATAAAATAAATGTAGTTTCGAAAGGGTCATTCAGTTAAGTGATTACGGATCAAATACAGCAAATCGCTTAACACTCTATGGTTGCGTTAGTGTGCCTATTCGTTAGGGATACATAGCCGGCATATAAATGAAATACCCTTGATCACGGAGATAAGCACCAATCAATGAATCAGTTGTTCCGAGACAGTTTTGCAATCGGTCTCCTCTTAGTTAGGGATGTTATCTGATACACACTTGAATTCAGTATAAAGTGTCTTACTGCAGATAATTTGATATACAAAAAAGTACCATCAACGTTTTGGCAAAAAGCACTTTGCGATTATCAAAGCGTACCAGACTCAGTGTAAGTGTAATTTCCATTGTCGTTCTAACCCAAGGATAATGAAAAGGCGCTTTCATTGTCTTAACAATACTATAGATCCTCTTGATTGGATATGAGAAATTGTGGATTATTACAAAGTGCCTTACTTTTGCCTTTATTCAATTCGGTGCGTAAATACCATTGAGCGTTATCGTTAACATCTTTACTTATACAACCAAAGGCGTTTTGTTAACCATTGTCGTTTTGTCAACCAATCACGTTTTGTCAGCGAATTGCGTTTCGTCCTCCATTGACGTTTTGTCAACCAATGCCGAACCTGATTAATACAAAGAAATACGTTATGTCTTAAATGTTTTAAACCTGGATTTGGTTAAGAATTCAAGCTCTTCTATTATAGCTCTAGATTCGATATAACGGCCATCTTGCTGTGTAATTTTTACCCCCTCTGGGTTTGTAGGGATGGTCTTCGTCGCCAATTGGGCTGCGGTGCCGTCGTATAAGTGCAACAACCCTAAGTTAGTATTAACATTAACTCAACCATTTACAAGACAAACTGATTTCTTATTATTCCCAATGGTGTTTAATGTCACTTGTGATGAAGCGTAGCGTGTTGATGGTTTGTATTTCCAGGCTTTAATCAACTTAGTGCAGGCGCTTGTAAGCAAAAAGATAGGGACATCTTCTTCAAATGCCACGGTATTAAATTACCCTGGTCTTGTCTTGGATTTATGGAATCTCTTGGTAAAGTAATTAAATTTAGATACACAAGGGATCCAGTGCAGACAGACAAATGAGTTTAAAACCAAAATAAAAAAAATCACACATGTGGAAACTTTATTTTTAATTCAATCTAACCGTGCTTACCTGATTGGGGCAGCGCCGTGGTTCTATTGGTTGAACGTCGAATTTCACTTTACCCGTTATTCGTTATAATCTTCGTATCGATCTTTTGTGTACAATGTATATAAGTGGAACTTTCCTCTAGCTGCGGAGAACGCAAGTGGTTTTTACAAGTTCCGCTTTTCCACCGTACACAACGCAGGTAAAAAATAAAGCAATGGGATCAAACTGATCATTGATCATAGTGTGATTATTATTTTTTTTAACCTAATCTAGCTAAAAAGTTAATTTTGCATGTTGTTTATTAACGAGGTAAAGTTATTCCTTTAAAAAATGAGATATGAATAAAACCTTGCTCTCACATACCACAGTATAACTACAGGTAATGTCACATTAATTGGCTATACGACATGACAGTTTTGTTTAATTGGAACTAGTCTGGCAACTCGCTCTTATTGTTTATTGACCATATTTATACAGGGTATCCTATTCAGTTCTATATAGCACACTGATCTTCCATAGGGCCCATTTACACATAAAACTATCAATTACATTAAAAATATACAGATCATCATAAAATATTAAATTTATTAAGTGTAAATAAATTATATATGGAGAATAAATTATCACAGATCGAGAGTAAAACTCTTTTGAAAAATATAACTTTTCAAAATTTGCAAAGGATGACTTCCTAACAAACTCGGGAAGAGCGTTATCCAGTGTGGCTCCTCTGAAAGACAGAGCCCTTTTCCCACTTCAAGATTGCTGTGAGGTACAGCCAGAAAATCATGTGTTGCCGCTCTGATGCGAGTGTTGGCAACATGTCTGAATTTGTCACGTAGGTACACACGTATATCATTGTGGAAACATTTGTGAACAAATTTGTATATATGGAATTGCTGTTGCATGTATGCCTTTCCAGCAAGCAAGTCATCAACGTGGGCTTGTCGATTTTAACAAAGAATTATTCTACAAGCACTGTATTTGTAATTTTGAGTGTAGTGATTTGCTGCAATTCGACCAGATGGTATCACAGTAGTAATAATAAGACTAGATAAGACTGATATAGAGCAGTACCAAATATGTCCAAATATTGGCGCATATGGGTTAGCAAAGCTATCCGCTGGGAGATTTTGAACACAGCTTGGCAATGTGTGTATCTCAAAGTAAATGGAAATCTAAGTATACACCTAAATATTTAAAAACATTAACACATTCAAGATTAGCACCATTTACATTACTTTGTAGACTTTTACAGCCTGCTAATCTCTGGCGTGTTCCAAATACCATGCATTGAGTTTTACCCGTGTTCAATGAGAGTTTATTGGAGTCAAGCCACTCTGCGATTAGAGACAAATCAGGGTTAATGTCTTCCTCTATCTTATTGATATGACGACTATAGCAAAATATCGCGATTTCATTCCACGACGTCAAAACACTGTTTTGATAAATCATGCTACATTGAAAGATTACTCTGGCTCCTATCCATTACGTTCGATGACGTGTGATGAATTAAACACAATTAAAATTGATTAGGGCAAAATATTTTCCATAGAGGGGCAGAGATGGAAAATAATATCCAGTCAGAAGTGGAAATTTTAATAGCTATGTGTTTGTTTAGATTTCTCAAAAGTCATTGACTTTTCACGTCGTTCAACATTGAAACCTCAATGTGGCTTCTCATGATTACGTAATTAAACACGTGCCAGAGGAGTAACAAAGCCGGCTGCAGACAATGTGGCGTCGTCATCCGTTTCGTCGAACCCAGTCAGAATTCTGTGGCATTATCTTAAATTTCCCAGACACATATATCTGTTCTGTGTGTGTGTTGTATCGTGGCAGTTTTTTTATCCGAAAAAGATGTATACGTTTAACTACAGCGTGCCTTCTTCCACAGAATTGTTCCAAGAACACCATGTCCATTAACACAATGGATAAAGTAGCGAAATATTTTTCAACGATATTTTTGATGTCGATATTCATGAACTTGATATGTGTTTTAGATAATTTTTCAAATGGAAACGATACTGCCACTACGTGTAGTATAAACAGGCTAAGAACAAGCACTTTGATATGAATAATGGGCTAAGTGTTTTGTCTACAAGACGATTCAACTCTAAAAGGCAACCTTTACATAGTTAATATCATTTGTGGTCTTGCTCAAACAAAATATAAGAATGCTAAAAGGTTCTACCATTGTGTTCACTTTTCAAGATCTTCTTGATTGCAGACGGTCATTTTGTGACGCCAACAATGTATGTTTGCTGAACCCATTGAGCTGGGTAAGCGAAAAGACAGCATTGTTCGACCAACATTTCCTTGTTATTAAACCTATCTTAGATACATATCTTCGCAAATCGTTCTACACTTAGCGAATCGATATCCTTTGCATCATTTTCCTTATTAAACATGGAACGAAACATCTAAATGAATTGTAAACACCCGTTGTTTGCTTATAGAGACTGTGTTGCAGTGAAGAACACCCATTACTATTGGCCTCTTCAGCGGTCGTCTATAATTGGTCCCGAATGAAATGCATGCACTTCACGTTTATGATATATATTAGTAACCTAGTTCAAAACTAGGAATATCCATTCCAGCATGTCTATATTGTTCCATAGACAACCATATACCATTTTTATTTATTTTATTCAGACTACCTTTAATGTAATTTGTACTTCTGAAAAAATTTCTGCTGATAATGTGATCACTGATTTATAATATGAACTTACCCCGTTGCCCGACGAAAGTTCTGTCATCTTTACTACTACTTCCAGGTAATCCAGTTAGTAAGTCTGAAACAAGATTTGAAGCGAAGATTTAATTTAATTTCTATATATTTTTGGATATAGAGACAATTAAAATTATTGATGTCAACTTTTGAGTTTCAGATATTTTAAATATCAAAGATAAAGTAAATTATTTTCTACGTGTTCCGTGTATACTATAAAAATAATGCGAGGAAAACCTCTTGATAAGAACTCCACAAAAACAAAATTGAGGACTTTGTGTCAAAACATTTTTGAAATTATGAAAAAATCAGCTTTATTATTCGACTAATTTGTGTTTTGCGCTGAAGCCCCAAAAATCACTCGCTATTTAATGAGGACAATTATTTGTTTGTTAAAAGGCCCTTTTTATAGAATTTTTATGGAATGAAAACAAGACTAATGGGTGATCGATCACTGCGCTTTGCGTTTTTGCAATTCAGGTGAATAATTTTAAAAGAGCATTGTTTTATATAAAAGAAAATGCACGTTTTATATTGCTTGCAAACAAATGTGAACAGAGGGACTTGCACATGTTTGGTTCTTGGCAATGTTTTAGGGACAACTGTTGTCTTAAGCAAACGCAAACAAAGGCGTTGTTGTTCAGTTGGCATCAACTTGCATTTTGAGGCTGAGTAATTAATTATCTATTATTCACGAACAAGATTACCATAGTTAACTGCATTCACCGGAATAGGTTTATTTTGTCTGGCGTAGTCGTGGTTGCTATTCTAACAGGAAACGCAAAGTCGTGATACAAGTAAAATACCATTGAGTGCTACGTTTAATACCAATCAAATAAATAAATAAATAAATACTATTCTCGTTTGTATCAAAGTCTGTGTCTAGCAAAAGATTGATCTGACCCTCACCAAATAATTTAGTTCCTTTGTTTTATTTCGTTTTAAAGAAATACGTCATTGATTAAAATCAGATGTTGACTGTGGAACTTCGCTAATCTTGCTTCCTGATTTGGCTAATCTCTGTGGGACAAAATAGATACGAAAGAGACTGAAAGTTTCTGACACAAACTCTTCTCCACGAAAGGATTTTTGTGTCACTTCTGATGTAATTGAATTTTTCGATCAGAGAGCTATGCTGCATTATGTTCTAGTCTTTGACAAGAACATGGTTAGGGTATTCTATTTCCTAATCTCATGAACACGATTACCCGAATCAATAGTATTTTACTAGGAAACCGGCTAGACTTCGAACTGTTTTCCGGCTGAAAAAAGATTGTTCAGCATTTTAGAATAGGCCTACATAACGGCTAAAGAGAAACATCCTTTGTGATGCATTATGAAATTGCTCTGCCCCATCTACAGATAATGCTTACATGTATCCAATAAAGAAATATATATTTTTACCTCTGACTCAATATTCAGACTTAATGACCTGGTTAGGATACACGTGCTGCGACACTAATAGCTTAAGTTTCGTCTTATGCCAAAGGCTAATGATTTTGATCTACTTTCATACAATTATTCGAAATGTCGTTTTTTAATACGGCTGTTAAGTGCGAGGTCACGGTGGAAAAATTACGAAAGAAGCATTTATATCATGATTCCTAAAGAAAGATATGTGTCTCCTTCTTCGTCTTGACACACAGGGTTTAAGTTTGACATGCGTGTGCCTTAAATCGGGCGCGGGCTAGCATCATAGAAACAGTTTTACTTGTCGCAAACAAACCAACAAAACGATAAATTTCGCTCAATAAACAGACCCGGCTGTTGTCGTTTGTATAAAAAGGTCCTTTGGTTAACTTCGGTGATGGACCTTGTGTGTAATAAATGGGCATTTGTAATATAGCTGTGAGTTCCATATCAAGGCCGCTGACCCTTGACCTGATCAATCGACCTATGACGCCAGTTCATCTCTATCACGTGATTTGAATCTCTTTTTACATTAGTCGTTTTTTTTATTTTGTTATGCTAAATAGTTCGATATTATTTCTTTATTTTGTTTGTTGTAACCTGTTCTTATTCGTTTTGTATTGGTGCAGAAGGCACTTTATGTCCTATTGGATACATTTATCTGCATATAATACAAGTATAACCTGCAGCGGTAAATATATCGCTAATGGGCTAAAACAATGTCAGTCATTACACAAAAGCCGATAATCGAAGTTGATGGAAGGTACCGGAGATAGGCGACGAGGAACAACGATGTTTTATTATTCCATGTATCAGAATTAGATGGACAGAGTGTTCTATTGGCAGTCACACATGAGTGTTACCAAACATTGATATCATGTCCTTATCAACCAGCAACATAATACATATACTTATTTTACATTTAGTTCACAAGGGCCGACAGCGATGGTCGAACTGTTCGCGTAACCCTCTCGAAATAGGTGAATCGTCGGATTATATCCCGGACAAATCCGACTTGACGGATGATTTCCAAGTGTATTGCTATATGAAGATGTCAAAGTTAAAAGTGTGTAAAGCAGCCAGTAGGAAAACTTTTTATTAAAGACTCAAAGTGTTTTTCTGAAACAATCCAATTTACTATCGACCCGTTATTTCCGTGTTTGCAAAATTCACATATCTTCAACATGCCCTCTGTCAAAACCATTACGCAGGCTTTTTTTGGCTGTTCTTTTAAAATTACCAACACTATAAATACATGTATTGTTTCTTTTGAAAGGATGCAGTATGATCTTCTCTCACTGCTCTCCTGTATGAATTTAGATTTTTGAAGGTTTTGTGTTTAACGTCGTGAAAAACTGCGAAGAAACTTCGTAAAAACCACACTGCGATCTCTGCAGTCACTGGAAACGTCTCTTATAGGGTCCAAACAGGGATTCGAATCTATTCTGGGTACAGTGGAAGGGACTCAGTAGTCCAGCGCTAAACCGGCTGAGCCAATCTCCTCTTTTACCGGGCCTTGTAACAATTACGCATACATTTTAAATATGTGTAAAGCAACCATTATTTGTTATAATCAACACCAGCTAACAAATAACCACCATTTTGTTTTTAATGGTCATGTGGTGCTTTTCACCTGTGATATTCTTCGAAAAATAAAATGGCCACATTATGGAAATTTAGTCAGTAAAAACCAGCGTATATTAAATCAATTCTTGCAGTGATGCAGAGTAAATTTTTTTACAGCGAAATAAAACCAATCAGAAACATTTAAACGGGTGCATCAATGGGCTCGGGAACTTCCTGTGCTTTCAGAGCTTAAATATGTGCATCAATAAGCATTGTTTGAGGTGTCATGTTCTGCATCCTGTAACTTACATGTATGTTGTTTTGTTTATTGCCAGTGCTAATTAGGGTGGTTTGTTTGCCCATTAAGGCCCAAAATATGAATGAAATAACCATTATTTTTCTTCCTTCCAAACCTATTAAGTTATTTAAACTGAGCTTTGGAGCAAGGGAAGTTTGATATTGCATATGCAACGTACAAACATCTCAACTAGTAATGAGGTTTTTTTCTTGTGTAAACAATAATAACAAATCCTTTACACAGCCCATTGTATCATTCCACTTACTAGCTTGTTATAAAAAATGTATACAATCTAAGGAAAGAAGGAAATAAACAATACACCCACTATAACACCCTTATGTCTTCATGTCTGTGGCATTATATGGTATATCAATATGCACACTGACACTTGCTAATTGTATAGCTAATTAACTCATTTTAATAGTGTTTTGTTACTTACTCACGTAATAATCAATATAGATGTTGGCATACGCTGCTATAGTTATATTCTCTTACATGCTAACTAAATATCTTATTAGGATCACCACTCTATCATGACTGTTCACTAATTACCTTATTTACTTCTACCGAATGTCTGACTTCCTGAAAGCCCTCTCAACACTGGTTAAGTGTTTACATTTTCCAAACACGTGCCTGTCGGTAGATACAGAATTGATTGGAGCTGTTCACAAGGTACGTGTCAAAAGGTGGAACGAGAATAAACACAGTCAGAGTGCCAACATCCCAAAATAGCAAATAGATAAAGAAGAGATAAAGCTGTGACAGAAAGTACAGAGTTAACTCTTGGGTGAGTTTGGGTAATAAGTCTTTGTCTAAATTGTTGAAAAAGCGCAATGGGATCTAAGATAAAAAAATAATCGAAAGATTAACTTTCTTACTAGCCATTTGCTCTGTTCAGTACTGTAAAAAGTACTGTTAAAGGATTAAAAGTGCACTAACTTTGAAGCGATATCAGTCATTTTAATTACGTGACTATTGTATTAACAATAATGGGTTCAGACGCACGAACAACTTCGATTTTTGTATTTAAGTTCCGTTTCATTGGTTCATTGGCGGGTGGTTGGATGGAAGCCTCCTGTGTCCTGGTGCTCTCCGATTTAAGGAGCACAGGATGCCGACTTGTTGTGATGTCCTGTTTTGATAATGTTACGTAAATGTTTTGTCGTGCCTTACATGTTGCCAGTGTCGTTTACGGTGGTTTCCTTCACCGGTTGGGCTGGCACGGCGTTTTATAAGAGAAATGGTCTTGTGTATGACGAAAAACCTCAATCAAGCATTCAAACCGTTTTATTTGTATATACACTTACATACTTTGTCCATTCAGTGATACAAGAGTTTGTTAAGTTAAACGAGAGCACTGTGTAATATATGTTAACGACTAGCTGTGCGGCTGTGTGCAATCAGACCTCAACAACAAATAAGTCATGATTTATGTTTTCCCGTTTACATTACTGGTCTACGTGAATGAAATCAGCTGCTGTGTCTGTTTACGCTAGCAAACTGTTCGGATCTATTGAAGGTTAGTTTGTGGGAAACTGACTTTTGATTGATAAATTTGGGTCTTACTCCATATTAAATGTTATTTCACTCGTACGAACCAAATGGGTGAATGCAACCAAGCTACATGTAATAATGACAAGCAACAAACTACATGTAAGAGAGAGGAGACAAGTACAGCACCGAATACCTGACAAACAGGAGATCGGATTCCTGATACTCGTAAGTTCTCAGAGCATCAGCGCACAGAAAGCTCCCGCCAACCAACCGCATCACTTTCGAAGTTTGTATTTTGCTAAATTTTTTATATGGTTCCCATGGCCAGTATATACATATCCTCTGTACTTAGGACTGGTTATATACTTCTAAAAACATAAATATAGTTATATTTATGCATCTACAAGACTGAAACAAACATCAAACACAGCTGCTTGTCGTTCTAGCACCAACAAAAATAAGACATTGTGTCTTTATATATACATGCATCGTGGTGGCCTCTTGTTTAATAGTTTACGTAATATCGTACTAGCCATAGTGACAGCACCTTATATGCTTGTGTTGTATTCATCAATGATAAGGTAACAGTGTGTGAAAGTTTTGTACCTAATTAAACTGGTATAATAATAAAAAATGTAATCCAAAGTCAAATAAATAAAGAATTTTAAATTAAACAAAGAAATTAATGATTCATGAAGGAAATTACGAATGTAAGCAGCGAAATTAACGTACGTTAAAATATATACCATCTGTTCTTTAAGACCACTGTATGTTGATCTTCCATCAGTTGCTTAATGTAAACTGGTAAATTGAGACACACGCATTGAATTCAATGGTGGTCTAATGCAGTCAACACATATATAGGATTTGCAATTGCGTTGTGTCTTAGGGTTAAAGTCGTTCATAAGGTATTTCACATTAATGGTGATTTCATATTGTTTTTGTGTTGTGCATTGAAAACAATCACCTGTCACTTCAACCCTAGCTGATTAAATCATCCCTTGTCAATGCCATAAAAGCTATGAAAATATTAAGGAAAGTGAATGTTTATGTGAAGTTTCTTGATGTTTATTAAAAGGAAGCATATGTTGCGCACGCTACATAAATGAGCTTCATTTAATCCTGGAGGAGAACTCTAAAGAGCAGATCCAGACATGAACAAAATCTTATATAACAACAAAATGTTTATGTTTACTGCAAACACAGTTGTCTACAGTGAACATAGCAGGACAAAGGATGGCAACCAATAATGCTTAGACTCTGAGCCTGAAGCATGTGAACTGAATTACTGCAATACTGTATCAATAATTAAACAAACGCTTGCTATTATACTCAGACGAAACACTTTATGGACAGTATATATACGTGAAAAAACCTATTGGTACGACCTTAGGTCAATCTAATATTTCGGGTTGTAATTTCCTTTCCAGAGGATGCTGAATATAATGTACACAAATTTACTTTACATTTTCAGGGGATGCCGTATATATGAGAATGTAAGCTTTTCTAAATATGTTGTCATTCTTACGTTAAAACCAAAAAGAAAAAAGACGGCTCATAGACAAACACTTCAATGCCAGAAACATTTCGATCCAGTTCCTGGGAACTGTTTTGAATCAAACAAATATAATATATTTATATTTAAATTGATTGTAGAAAGAAAGAATGCCACGCCGTTCAGTTGGCTTAAAGAAGCAAGAGCTATCACATAGGCAATGAGTTACTAATTAAATGTCTCTTAGCAATCACCCAAGTGTGTCACATATTTTGCACTACAATATTGCACCCGTGTCCTAAATCTTTGACGTACATTGGTATGTAGACAGCATTATATTTGAATATTTGACGTCAGGTTATTTAATTGATATGAGGGTGTGTTAGCCTAATGGGCGAACAACCCAACCCTAACATTCCCGTAAGGGCGCAACATGAAAAGTAAAGAACACAAAACAAGACTCGCAACAAATTGACTTATATAAGCCCCCTGAGCTTGGATAGTACGAAAGCACAGAAGACTCCCGTCAATCACCCGCTAGGTAACATTATAACAAAAAACATGTAATAACAGATGGTGAAATTTGAAATCAACTGAAAATTATATTTAAGAATTGTTCATGATAAGCTACATCACTGAGCACAGGTCATGAACAGGACAACTTGTCCAAAACAATCCAAATACTCACTTTTATTACATTTGTACGGCACGTGTTTGCTACGGAGCTCGCTACTCACCCATCCAATTGATTAATATAGTTGCTTTTAGAATCAAACGCACGGAGACAGAAATTCCGTGGGCATATGCCTTTGTTTGCCTTCCTCTCTGATCTTTTAATAAATCAATGTTTATTGGGATCAGCTTTACATAACCAACGACACTTGTGTTTGAGGAAAGACTAAACGGAGTATTAACTTATTAACGGAATTACCTGGAAGTAGATAACGGTAGCGTGTTAAAGGAATTTAGATCGTAGCAAGGATTTGATGTAAAGCTAGTCCGTTTTCTTATTAACCAGCTCCGATAAAATACATTTCTCGGTACACCTTTACCAGACCCAGGCCACTAACCTCTTGATCATTGGTCATATAACAAAGTATGTCGGTAATTAATTATCACCTTCAATAGCATTTAGGGGACGAGGAGGAAATGGCAAATTAACTGTATTGTCACATCAATTCGAAAGTACCAGCATCGCAACCTATAAAATAGAACCACTTTACTAAGTACTGTTAACAGTTAGGCTGTGGCATGTTGAATTGTTTTGCTTTCGCGGATTAGTCAGACGATCAAGCGGACAGAGAAATAGACACAGCAATGTAAAAGTAAAATGCATAACTAATCTAGCAGTGAAGTGTCAAAACGATTGCGTAAACACTTTAAAATAAAAATGAGTACACAATTTGAGAAATGGGACGTTAGTCTGTTAATTATTAGCTACCGAATCTCATTTTTGATAGGCTTCTAATTGATCATCAAATATTTTATATTAGAAGCCTATATTTTATATTTGATGATTAATTAGAAGCCTATATTTTATATTTGATGATAAATTAGAAGCCTATCGAAAATGAGCTTTATATTTGATGATCAATTAGAAGCCTATCGAAAATGAGTTTCGGCAGCTAATATGCATGAAGTTATATAAGTATTGGGCCATATGTTTTAAAGTAATCGTGGTATCGGACGGACGGACGGAGAGAAAGTGTGTAGAGACAGACACACAGGCAGACAGAGAAATAAATATAACAGTGTAAAGTATAAGACAAAACTTATCTTCAAGGGAAAGCAGACTTGGTATAGAACTTATCTTCTTTGTTTCGGAGTAATTGCGGTAGCGGGCGGACGGACAAACTGACGGACGGACAAGACCACAACAATACCCGCTGATATATATATATATGTCAAGGGATAAGAAGGCAAGCTGCTTTCTCTGTTAGTTTTAGTGCATCATCAACAGGCTAAGTTATGTGAACGTAATATGTCTGTAGACGATTGGGATTTATTTACATCGTTCGTAACAGCGAACAATTCAAAAACACATTCCCCTGTGGAACATCCGTTCGTCGCAATACCTTAATAACGACAACCAACGACACTATTTTGATAAAATGCGACAATATATTCATGTCGTTACCAGATACGCCGAATTGTTATGGCAAATATACAGCGAATGGGAACAAAGACAAAACAATCATTAACAAAATACGCAAAAACATGCAACAGACGTTTCCATGAACCCACATGCGTCACGGCTATCAACTTAGTTCGTCTGGGTGACGCACGAGCTTCAATATACAATTGAGATTCTGTCGTTAGCTAAGGCGACTTCATCTTGACCCTTATTTCGTAACTCTGATTAAGTCCTTGTCGTGATTTGTGGATTTGTAAAAGTCCGTGGTACACTTTCGACCGCAATCGCATCAAACCGTTATTTAAGACTACCAATAAGACTGGTGCAGTGAGGATTTATAACATTTTATTAACATTTTTATAACATAACGTTGTTACTTGCGAAATGCCATTCACAAAACAGAACAAGAAGATAAAACAATTGTGTGCTTGGATAAAGCCTTGCGTATTGGTTAGCATCAGCTAGATTACAGTTAATTGCAGTGTACATATATTTCAACTTATTAAAAGTCTTTACGTATTAAGGTCTTAAAACGGCTTTGAAAACTGTAGGTTACATTCTTTAGCTGGACTTTCTCGATGTAATACATTTTGTCAGACTCACTAACATTTCACTTGTGCACCAATAATCAGAAATCAAATGCACCAATCAATATTATTTGGTGGTGTTAAAAGCATAACAAATGTTTTTTATTATTATTAACGTAACCAAGTTTATACCAAGATGGCCTCACTCTACCAGGTACATAAAATAAGTTTCCAGTGGCTGTGGAGATTGCGGGCTAGTTTACGCGGTTTCCTCTCGGTTTTCTAACTTATATGTATATTGGCAACGCAAAGACGTCATGTAAGTGAAATAAGTTATATATGCGATGCTATGCGAAAGGAATTTGCTGTGCTTATAAACCATTTTTCATCAGTTCTTTGTTTGAAAACTAATGACTCCAAACGTGTTTGACTGGGGCTTTACGCCGTACTTTAGGTTATTTCACTCATATGACACAAGTACAGAGAAAATATATGTTGCCTGACTCGTTCGATAAGTTTATTTTCTTGTCAAAGCCTTGAACACAAACAGTAACCTTCGTGTGAATCTGACGTACTCTATTAGCAGAAATGTTCTATAACCATTATATACAATTTCACGTTGTCATGTTTATTCCCTTGGAAACATAGAATTTAGCATCATTTACGATATTGGATTTGTAATGACCAGGGTGTTCATAGTGTTCATAATCGTTACTCAAAGACATTATTAACTCCAATGCAGATGGCTTTCCCGTAAAAAAAAATCTACAATAATATCGTTTAGACCACTATATAGCGGCTTCTGGAATAAAAGGACGTATATGATGACTACGAGCCGTATGATACCTGTTGTCAAAACAATGATTAATACATGGGAAATGTAACCTTATTTTTTGTGTTGTTTGTGTAATTTTATGTCAAGGTTCGGCCATAGCTTATCACTGTATTGTAGTAAGATAACATTTATTGTCTTCCATGCGTATACGTGGCTCACTGCTCGGTTTCCGGAATGACACCAGGGACAAATTTGTGTTATACTTCGATGTAATAAGGTAATCATTTGTCCACCCATCACCGTTAGGGCAATATACAACATCTTGTTTAAGCGGCATTTAGGAGCTGGGTACATTACAAAAACATGACGACTGACATGGATTTTCAACTTCTGGGTAGGCCTATATTGGTAAGCGAAGTTTCGGCCTAGATGCTAAGACCGTTTTCAAGCAAAAACAAATTTGCTTGGAAACAGTCTTAGCATCTAGGCCGAAACGTCGCTTACCAATATACCCAGAGGATGAAAATCCATCTCAGTCGTCATGTTTTTGTAATACACAACATGTTTATTCACTGATTAAGTGGTTGGGTCCATTGTCTAAGACCTACCTAGTTACTGCTTGTCATAGACTTGAGTTCAAGCATTTAGAATAAAAACTCCATCTTGATTTACAATTTGTTATCAAACCATTCTATTAAAAAAATTAGAAATATAAATCTATTCTTGTAGCTATATTTTCAGTATTAAAAAGAAAACATGTTGTAAATGTTCATAAAACTAATGACTCAATGATATCCAAATCCACGCAAAACTTCTCAGGATTCCAAAGTTATTAGCGTCCCATGAATGAAATATAGGATTTTCAACGCGTTTTATTTTAAATGTAACCCAACAACTCTATCACTCTTGGAGATATTTATTTGTCGCATCGATAGCAATTTAAACTTATGAAGGCGGAGATTATGAATTTGAGCTTAAAACATTCCAATCGTAGTTAAGCTCTATTGTTGCATGCTTTTAGACAACGATTTAGTCTTTCAAATTAGACGCGTTACACCCGCGAGACAGTCTTAGTACTGAAAATAGAATATAGAGTTAAGAGGATTCAATTTTACAGAAACGGATCCATCGTTGTGACCTGCATAAAGTTGTCATTAATGCGGGTCATTATTGTCAAATAAGTAGTATTAATTTTCATGGAATATCATGGTAGTTTGAGGACTGGGAATAAGAGATAAGTCACAAAGTAACAATGTTAAAGAAAAGAAACACATTACTGAGTAGAACAGTTCTGGTTCTCAGTCACAGAAACAGTAGTTTAAGTTATTTCGTCAACGCGTTTTCTTAAATAATACATACCTAGACAAATCAAATCCATACAACATTGATAGCTCCGTTATTTTTTTAACCTATAGTCTTACATATTATGACCAGTTACGAAACGTTCTGTTGTGAAATTTCACTGTCTTCTATTTCAACAAATGTCTTAAGGTTTGATAAATCAGAAAATAGTTCCAGAGATCAGTTTTGAGAAACTCCGAACAAGGTAAAACTACCAATTTATATATCAATTGATATCAAATGTAAGTATTATTTTATAAATGATACCATTAAATAATAACTGTAAAGAGTGACAAGCTTTGTTGTTTATATGTCTATACCAAGAATCGATCCCTAGTCAATTGTCTTTGGAGGTTTGGTATAAAATGTAAACCGAATTATCTTAATACGAATATTTTGTCGACACTGACACAGGAAAGCCAAAGTAAGAGCGTTTTGTTTCTGTTTATAAGAGATGTAGGTACCAGAATGAAATAACTGTTACCCTAATAAAGTGTAATTTTTCCAAAAACTTCTTCAGTTATGTGAAATATTGTTACACTCAAATCATTCCTGTAACCAAACACTTGCTTATATTGTACAATTATGCATTAACAATCATACAACTATTTTTAGTGATTTATCGTTACAAAGAAACGTTTATGATCATAGTTATCTCCATATGATTCGTTCGGAATTGGGTGTCCATTAGGAAATTACACAAACACACATAATTTGATCAGTACTCTGTTACACGTATGTCCCTCTGGCTAAGGGCGATATATTTCGAGTTTACCAGGCTGTCTTTGCGTAGCACGGAGGGAGATTATTTCTCCAACAGATACAATTACTTCATATCTTATGGTTGTCATAGTGTGGCTATTTACTGGTGGAGTACACCGCCGTCATATAAGTGATATGGTCTTTAGGACGGTTTAAAACACCAATCAACAATCAATCACATTTATACATATTTGTACATGACATTCACTGGGTATATAATAAAATGTTATATAGTAGTGCATGCATGTCTTATAATAGTATCAGATGAAGCCTAATTCTCTTGATCCAATAATCACACTTTCGCGACAAATAAAATGTTAATCTGTAAAAAAACATACAGAAACGCCTTTAACTGTATAAGGCATCGTATTCATTCTTCGTTCGTTCTTCAATCGTCTGGTTAAAACTTTGGAGACGAATACCAAGGCGATTGACGTGTAGCCTTATAGAAACCATATATGTACCCACAGTATTGATAAAGACACATAGATACATCAGAAATGATTGGTATCACGAGTGACACGAATGACATAACATTTGCTTCTTTAAATGCCGCGTAAGAAACCATGTTTGAGTACATCTTTGAAAATTCCGGTCACAAATTCATGACAGAATATTAATGAGTGGTTTTACTCTCTCAGAACATATTCAGAAATACCAATAAAGATATGCGTTTTGTTCACAACACGTACAAAGCATATTCAATGAACATGTTTCCCATGAACAACGGATTGCAACAAAAATTGTAAATCATTCCAGAAATTTTAGCTATAAGTCAACTTTTTAAAGGCTCGAAGAACTTAACACATTTTGCTGTAGATTTATTTTTATACCTGATTATACATGATTTCGCTATTTATATACACAATTGTGCAATCGCACGCAGTATTGAAAAAAGTTCTTACCTGGGCGAATTTGACCAATTAGTTCCCCGCAAGCCAAGTTAACAGCGCCTGCTTTCTTTAAATTATGAAACACTGTGTGTCCAAAAGAAGAACGTCACAAACACATGCTTTCTATCTGTTCTGGATGCATTGCTACAAATAGTAATGCGGAAATGATTTTGGTAAAATAAGGGCGTCGGGATAAGAGTGTGGCGAGGGAGCAGACAAAACACAAATCAACCTTGGCTCACTGGAAACAGTCGATAAGACGGCGAGTTATCAAATCCATACACCGTCTTCTTGCGTATACCCAATATAGTGACAACATTGTGTGCTTTCCTGCGGTAGGCTTACGAATACAGGGGGCTTTGAAGTACTACAGAATTTATAGGGTCATTACTTATAATTTATAGCATACTGCCTGGCGAATCCCTCTTCTGTCATAGTATATAATCAAACGGGATACCCCAGTCCCAATATATAAACTTAACTAGTGTTAGTGTGAACAGTAATTAAATACATAATTTCATTGCAAAATAATATTTCTGCGCATGCTATTAAAAAGGTAATTTAAAGTAATACTGACAAATCATGTCCATAAATTAAGGATATCAGAATTATATTGCACAGTGCTGCCAGACATGAGGCTGTGTTCCTCGCAACACCAAATGAGCGACATAAGGCTCAGTAGAAACAATTTGATATCATTATTAACAGTTAAAACGAAATAACAGGTAAGGAGTTGACGCAGAATCTCAGTTTCCATCAACTGGCGAACAGACAATGGCATATCTTTATCTTGCTTTAAACACCTCGCGGTATATTGTATACTTATCAATGATACTAATGACCGCTGTAATGATCTTAGTCTGATTTATTCTATCCATTGTTCCTGTGGAATAGTTTAAACTAGATGTTATCAGTTTCAATTGAGGTTTAATTATCTCCTCTAACATTCTATAGGGTCATTGGTCTATAGACACAATAGCTTTTCGCGGAAACTAGCAGCCCTTAAAAGTAGTTTCTAGCTCTTATTGATTTTCATATGAAACATTGGTTTGTTGACAAATACGAACAGGTGTAGTAGATTTACATACCTTTTGCATAACAACTGAAGCATTTGCCCTGAAAATAATAGTTGCATTTCGTGAGATGCCTATATACTACCGAGGAAAAATACGAAAAAAGAAAAATGACCATCTGTATCCTAAGAAAACTCCATTGTTGTCTGTGCTGACTATAAGTATAAATTGAATTACTTTCATGTAAGATTTTCAATAAGTAAAACAGTAAAAGATGTTTCTTACCTTCATCTTATCAACAAATCCTCCCACTATTACAGTCGACTTTTAAAGATGAGAAAACACATTATCAAATGGCCAGTTCTTCAGCAATCAAATTAGTACATTTTCTCAGTAATTCATACTCGTTAATTCCTTTGCACTCTACCGCATTTGCTAAAGTCCATACCCTTGATCGTGATACGCTTGTTAAAACACGAAAGGGGAGAAAGAGATAGTGAAGCAGACAAAACACTAGTTTACATGTACTCCTCGGGCTGGTATCGGGATGCCAATTGAACACTCAGATCTCTCGTTTACAGTCCAGACGTTTTATTGAGAATAGAATTTGTCGTCACGCCGGTTTGACGAATGCGATCTAGGCGAAAGCTGCTCTCTTAAATCCCAGAGATGTATTGATCAGCTAACGTTTAACCTGATTATTTCTTGTGCACCTATTGGTAAATACGCCACCCTAGATAAGGAACTAGTTACTGTAAATTCCTGGCTAACCAGAAATACGAATGTCAAATTCAAGTGGTGTAATGTAGTTTATTCTTGGTATATTAAAAACTTCTGCAATAATACTCACGAAATCTTACTTACCCAGTTTTACTGTCTAAAAGTCCTCAATGTAAGTTTCTGTCCACTTGGTTGGCTCACCATACGGAGTTTCCATGAATATTGAGATCGTAGATTCAGTAGTACTGCATCCGTGTCAACACAATAAATTGTTGACAATTTTTTTTAATTCAACGTTCCGCAATTTACGATTCTGTCAAATGTATTCCGAACCGATTTTATTTTTATTAAAGAAGGGGTTTCAAACAACAAACGACGCGCACTTCTTTAATGTAAAGCCGATCAAAAAGTAGGTATAAGCAGTAAACAAAAATTCAGACTATCGTAATACCTTTCCCCATTAGGTTACGGATTTTGCAATTACATCTATAGATCAGCACATTTATATTCTATACTTTCACGAAATAATTCTCAATTCTCGCCAACCACGGAACAAGCTTTTACGCAAACACGTTGCACCACAAACCCTAGTCGGACGACATTTAACCTTTTCAAGAGAACAATTTTACCTAACTGATGTAATGATGGAGGTTTAGTGTAGCTCTATCTCATTTTAAACAAATTATAATGCGCTCTAAAGTATACATCTTACACGGCTTGTTAATTCGAAAGTAGGCATACATTTATGTGTGCATAGCTGAAGATGGCTGTCACTTGTAATACGATAGTTCCAATGTACGAAATAGTGAACTTGAATTTCCAATGTATTTATAGATCTAAAGTAGTTTAGTAGTATCTTGTTACATAATTCTGTGTTGAGGGACAATATTTCTATATGTACCTACTAAGAATGCACACAATGTCACATAAATGAACATTTAGATTATGCTGTTATAAAAGTGTGGCTTGTATTCACTACTATCACTGCAATGATAAATATGTAGACTGTTAGAATTGGAACGGAAAGAGTGAGCATACAGAACTAATATGACTCTAACGGGGGCTGTGAACTTCTTTTCTCACACTAAAACCCTGATAATTCCACTCCAAAGCTGTTGATTATTGTGTAATATTATTTAACAGTAAATACGTCTTAGAGTGATGACATCACGATACGATGTTATATACTTTTTTGTTTAAGTGGCATTTAGAAGTTGTGTACATAACAAAAACATGACTAAGATGGATTTTCTTTTGGGTATATTGACAAGCGACGTTTCGAACTAGATGCTAAGACCAAGCAGAGAAAACAAATCTCAACAGAATATACTTAATTGGTAAAAAAAGAACTTTATTAATTTGTTTAGGAAACTGACGTTATGGCTACGTTAGAATGACGTTGTGTGACATTAGAATTACCTCAATTTTAAAATAACGTTATGTCAGTGTATTAGGTTATGTCAATGAATAACTATGAGGTAACAGTGTTATGTAATTCTAAATGTATGTAAAAGTAAAAATAAATTTAGTTCTCGGGTGATATCCATTGAACACACATGTTCTAGTTGGTACACCTCTATTTAATACAGATTTGTTGCTATAATAAAACCATGATCAACATCTAACTCCAAAAGCTAAGAAAACTAACGAATAGAAACATATTCTCATTCAAAGCAAAAATGTTTAAGCGACCCCGAGATAAAGCGTCTGGATATCCAACCCTGGCAGTGTATTTTAAGTTCATCTAAGGGAAACTTCATCAAAAACAGAATTCCTGTATAACCTAAAACATAGACTATACGGCGTATATCCAAGTTATACAAGTACAAAATAATATAATTTACCTGTTTCTTTAAACAATGCATATGAAGAGACCGAACGTTCTCTGCTTCCAGGAACAACCAACACAATAATCAATGAAATAAAAAACTTGTTGAAAAAAACTCATTTGTGCAAAATCTATAAATTCAAATAAACGCTACTTTAGTTTCCCTGTGAAGGTGCCATTCGTAGTCACGGTCTTTACATGATAAAATGTCGCTGTTGTTCTGCCTTGAGCCTCTGTAGCTCCATCCGAAAATAGATTTAATGTTTTTGACATTGGAGACTTGTCTGCAATGTAACTAATGGGAAATGTGGTATTCGATTTATAATTTGATTCCCACTTTGTTTAAAATGTAACGATGT
>JAVFBZ010206147.1:1185-13430 GCA_032466195.1 Katharina tunicata
GAGTTTATTTCAGATAAATGTTTTTTGGGTTTATTTCAGATTAATGTTGATTTTGGTGTATTTCAGATTAATGTTGAATTGGGTGTATTTCAGATTAATGTTTATTTTGGTGTATTTTAGATTAATGTTGATTTTGGTGTATTTCAGAGTAATGTTGATTTGGGTGTATTTCAGATTAATGTTGATTTGGGTGTATTTCAGATTAATGTTGATTTGGGTGTATTTCAGATTAATGTTGATTTTGGTGTATTTCAGATTAATGTTGATTTTGGTGTATTTCAGATTAATGTTGATTTGGGTGAAGAGGAGAGGAAGGATGAAGATAAACCTGTGATATCTAAAGTCGAGGAGAGGAAGGACTACAATATGGGTGTTCTCAAACAAATACAAGTGATATTTGGACACCTAGCTAACAGCAGGCTACAGTATCATGTACCGAGAGGTTTCTGGAAACACTTCAAGTGAGTACTGGGCGTCTGACTAAGGGCAGTTTGTTTCAAGATTACACTCATGCTGTCATACATACCACTGGAGGAACAGTATCGTTCTAACAGCAAAAACAGTAAAGTGACTTCACATTTATGGTTGTGTTAAGAGTTGCTGTCTACTGTTGGAATACAGCGCCGTCAAATAAGTGAAATACCCTTGAGCACGGCGTTAAGCACCAATCAATCAATAAAGTGAGTACTGAGCAATGTGAGTGATAACAGGTCATAGCACCATGAACTAGGTGTTCAGTTCAACTCTCCATTCTCTCATAACAAAACTAGAAATGAAAAATTATTAAAACAATTTTGTACATGTACCATACAATTATAACATCACTGCTTGACAGCCCACCACACACTGTCATTGTACTCAGTTGTACTGTACTGGTGATTTGACATAATGAATAGCTCTTTAAATTTCTTTCTTGACAAATTTGTTGCAATACAAAAAGTTCAATAAAATGACTGGATTGATGTGTGTTTAGTTGGAAAATGACTTAGTTTAACTGTTTATGTCTGAATTTAGGTTGTGGGGTGAACCTGTGAATTTACGAGAGCAGCACGATGCCCTGGAGTTCTTTAACAGCTTGGTGGACAGTTTGGACGAGGCATTGAAGGCTCTTGGCCAGACCACTATACTGTCTAAGGTGTTAGGGGGCTCATTTGCTGACCAGAAGATCTGTAAGGATTGTCCACATAGGTAAGTAGCATGGACTCATTTTACGAAAATATCTTAGTCCAAGATGAACATAATTACCATGACAATACTATACCTTCAGTACTGGTCGCCATGGTAGTAACGTTCCATGTATAACTAATATTGCTTTGTAACAAGCTCCATAGGATAGAATGATTCCCCTTAACATTCTAAAAGATAAACAATAATACACTGTTGTAATTCAAAGTAGTATCGCTGGTCATTAGATAAGGCGGTTTCCGTCACCGATTGGGCTAGCATGTCGTCACATAAGTGAATTGACCTTCAGTACAGTGTAAAACGCCAAATCAATCAAACAAACAAAGAAGTACATTTTTACACCAAGTATGATAATGTAGATGTGAAGTTTGGCATATCAATTGCGGTCAGATTTCAAACTGGATGATTAGTCTCATAGTGGTTATCTGTGGAGATATAGACAAAGACTTGTTGCTCTGGTTTGTGCTTGGCTTGATTTTGATTTCTATCTCATGTAGGAAAAGAAACAAACTTATGAATCCCATTGTCCTTATGTATTCTTTGGTAAAATACATTTATATGGTGAATGATAATTTTGGAAATCTAACAATGATTAAACCAATGCCCCACTGTCCATTCAGATTGTTGTTGTTGACAAAAGTAGTTATTTGTTTGTGAAGGGCTTCATCAATCAGGCAGTCAGAGCCTGTAAAAGAAATATATTCAAAGCAGTTATAGCCCTCTGGCTTATGCTGTCATTCTAAGCACTGGAGGAACATTATCTTTCAAACAGCAAAAACACTAGTAAAGTGACTTCACTTTTTACTGTCGTGTTAGAGTATCCGTTTTCTGCTGGAATACCCCCGTCATATAAGTGAAATGCCCTTGAGCACGGTGTAATTCACCAATCAATCAATAAATCAAGCAGTTATACTCTTGAGATTTTTTTGCAAAGGTAAATAAATGGCAGGTGGTTGGGTGGGGAAGCCTGGTTCTCTCTGAGCTAACGTGCACAGGATTTTAATTTGTTGTGTTGTCCTGTTTTGTTAATGTTATGTAAATGTTTTGTCCTGCCTTGCATCATTTATGTGGTTTCTTTCACCGATTGGGCTGGCACGCCATTATAAAGTGAAATAACCTTGAGTACGGCATGAAACCCCAATCGTACAAACAATGTCACAAAAATATATTTTAAAAAAATACATAGGGGCAAAATTGTATACCTCCACTGGTATTCAAGTCAAAAGAATACATTTATATCCTGCTCCCTGTGGAATATATATTGGCCTTAGATTGGGTATAAATTCATGTCACATGGATTCTTATGAATTAGCTAAATGGAATTGTTTGTGTAGGTACCAGAGAGAGGAGTCGTTTACAGCACTGAATGTAGACATCAGGAATCACCAGAATCTCTTAGAGTCTCTAGAGCAGTACGTGAAGGGAGACCTGTTAGAGGGGGCCAACGCTTACCATTGTGAAAAATGTAACAAAAAGGTGAGTCTTCAGTTAAATTGTAATGAAGCAAAGAAACAAGCCTCAGAGTTATCAGTGACCTGTCTGTGGCTTGAGATGTGTTCTGCTCTCCCCCTTAATATTGTCATTATAATGTAAAACAAATAACCTTTTATATGAAATATGTTCCTATTGTAAATGACCGATATCATATGGTGTTTTGGATACTCAGACCCACATCTCCCCAACATTATTTTGAAGTGGTGTTATTTGTGAACGTTTTATCTTTTATGTCTTTGCTAGGTTGACACAGTAAAGAGATTAGTTATTAAGAAATTGCCAAAGATCTTAGCTATACAGCTCAAGAGGTTTGACTATGACTGGGAAAGGTGAGTTTGATATCATAATGAAACATAGATGCGATACAATCAATAGTTTTTGGGCTAGACTTGGCCTCCAATTCATTTCTCAGTTTCTGTCCATTATTTATTAGAATTTCTTTTTAATCTATCAGAAACAGTATCATTGTGTGACTGAAATGTTTGACGGATGTGATCCCTTCTCTTTCCTTTTCCGATTGCCTCAACATTTGATGTACAACTAATTCGGCCAGATGCGCTTAGACAAGGGACTTAATATAAATGGCTGTTTCAAACTTTTCCCTCCGTAATATTCAGTGTCATTGATTATAACAATTGAAATGCTCAATAGAACTGTTAACTTAACATACTTTCTTGTCTCTCTTGTTCCAGGGAGTGTGCAATCAAGTTTAATGATTATTTTGAGTTTCCGCGTGAGATTGATATGGAGCCGTATACAGTACATGGTTTGGCCAAGATAGAAGGTTACTATAAGCTTATACGTTTATTGTTTATCTACATGTAGGATCAAATAACTGGAATTCTTATAGAATGGGAAACTATAAAGATTTTTTAAGCAAAACTTTGCTTTTTACCAGAAGGTGTGAGTATGAAGTTTACCCTAAACTTGTTTATAGTGATTAGATGGATGAATAGATTTCTCTTAAAGCATAAAATAAATATATGTTTATTTTAAAACATAGATTGAAATATTTCTATTCTGCAGGGGAGATAATCGATGATGATGTGAATGTGAAAACAACCAGTACCAAGTTCCGTTTAACTGGTGTTGTTGTCCACAGTGGGCAGGCTAGTGGGGGACATTACTACTCTTACATACTACACAAGTAAGGCTGTTTTCAAATAGTTTACTATCAACACATTACTGTTTTTATTGTCAGCAGATTTGAAATGAAACCAAACAGCTATTGTTCAATGTGTATACTTAAAGATGACTGCTTAATGTGATACTCTGTAAACAATTCACTTTCTTATATTCTATAAAGAACCCCGCTGGAGTGTCAAACCCAAGTCTAATAAGAATTACACGTTTCATGTGGATTTCAAGCTCATAAAGCAGGTCGTTGTTGAATCTTGGCATGCTGTCTTACGAGAAAAATATGGCATAAAACCCTGATCCAGCAAACAAACCTTTCATGTTAGTTGTGTAACATGTAGATATTCTGACAGAATGAATGTTAAGATGTCTGTTTATGTGTTTTACAGACCTCCTGGCGAGGTCTCAGCTAAGTGGCAGAAGTTTGATGATGGAGAGGTCACAGAGTGCAAGATGGACGATGATGAGGTAAGTTTAACTTTCAGATTTTTTAATGACGATTTTATAGGGTTATTTACTCATGTGCTGATGAAGTTATTTTTATACAGAAATCTGTCTTATTAATCGACTAGACCAGGGGGAAAAACAAGCATCTGTTCAACTTAACAGTAACTACAGTAGCCAATATGTCTCCTCCACGTTTTATAGTGGCAGTAAGATGATGAAGAAAGAAAAGACCTATATCGCAGCCTACAAGAACACACCAGTACTGTGTCATTGAATAATAATGCAAGTAGTCAACTATTAACCTGTTCATCTATATGACTTTTACCTACTAGGAAACATACAACTTCAGCTGTTATACCTTTTTTAATGTTTGACATATGTTATTGTTTGTGTTTTACCAGGAGATGAAGAATCAGTGTTTTGGAGGAGAGTATGTAGGGGAGGTCTTTGATCATATGTTAAAAAGGTTAGAATGCCATGAAAAATGCTAATGTATCTGCATTGACAAGATACACAATTAGTCTATTCTTTCCCTAAAATACATACAAAATAAGGGTTGTCGTATTCCTTTTTTCTCCCTTTCAATTAATGATGAGTGTTCTCATTTTTATTATATTTGGTTGAATGGAGAACTGCGGTTGATCTTTTCATTTAGTCTGGTAACTTAAATTCTTGGAATAACAAATAAAAACAAGCGTTATTAACAGTATAGACAAGAACCTTCAGGATGACATAAGACCACTCCCAAAAGAAGAAATAAAGGGTATCAAAGGATTGGGAGACATTTCAACTAAACTAAACCAAACATGTATACGAAAGAACTTGCTGATGTTTACTATGAGCTTTCCTGAGAGGTTTCCACTAAAAACTAACAAATGCATTATCATAATATTATCGAACATTATGTTTAAACAGAGCAATAAATTAACAAACCCTTTTCTAGCAAGTAGACTATAGAAATGTGTGGTAAGACAAAAAAAAAATAGAAATGGTTATAATATTTTAGGCGTGTTGGTAATATTTTTACAAGTAGATTGTTTTTGGTGTAAAATTTATGTTTGATGTAAGACTTTTCGTTGTTGTTGCAGAATGTCATACAGACGTCAGAAGAGATGGTGGAATGCTTATATTTTATTCTACGAGAGAATAGATGAAGAGGATCCTCTAGAGGATGTTAACAAACAAATGCAGGACCTCTCTATAGGTAACATAGATTTTACAATACAGTTCACATCAATGATGAACTGGAACCGAAATGTTATTAACTTTTTCTGGTGGACTGTATTTGCATACAAATACATCTTACTCTGTTACCATTTAAAACAAAAACAAAAAAACGATTGACAAAATATAATGCCCTTGGTTAAAGTGAGTGAATATGCTTATCTGTCTGCTTTATATTTTCCAATATAAATTTGTGCCAAAAATGATCGTAACTCTTTTCTTTACCTTCAGCTTCAAAGACTGCATTGAAGATGCCGTGTGCAATCGAACGCTGTGTGAGAAAACAGAATATTCTCTTTGTCCATGATAAGAACCAATTTTCTGTGGAGTATTTCCAGTTTATGAGGAAGCTGTTGTTATGTAACAGTCAGTATGTGAGTCTTCAGAGCCCTCAAGATAAACTGGTGAGTAACATTACACCTGGTGAGAAAGTCTGTTTCAAGCTTCAAACCTCAACTCAGAATAGTTGTAGAACATACATTGACTTCTACTTGGCATTGTGTTATAAATCTAACTACAGGATTGTGTGGTTGTATATTATTTGGCCTGTATTCATCATATAAGTGAAATAACCTTAAGTACAACATAATCCCCAATAAACAAAGCAATGTCTGTAATAGTTTGGTTGTAAACTAAAACTGCAGTAAATCCATAGATATTAACAATATTTGGATTATGTTTTATTAGTTTTTTCATGCAAGTGTTAATGTATATCTGGCAGGTTAGGGAGTCTCCTGTGTACTGGTCCCCTCTGAGTTAACGGATACAGGAAGCTGATTTGTTGGGGTGTCCTGTTTGTTAATGTTATGTTAATGCTTTGTCCTGTCTTGCATGTTGCCAGCATCGTTTATGCGGGTTTCCTTCACCGATTAGGATGGCATGCCGTCATATAAGTGAATTAACCTTAAGTTCAATCAAACAAACAAATCAATATATATTTGATAATTATATTGTGATGTTCACCTGTCTATGGACTCTGTGGTCTAATAGGCAGATAGAGTTTACTGCACACTAGCCCCGCCTTACATACAGGAGCCATATCCTACTTGATAACAATTTAAAGGAAAGGCTTACCGGCCCAGCCATTGTTTGACGTGACTGGGTTAAATTGTGCCTTCAGCACCCTAATGATATAGACCATCTCGTCACCATCTGAGTAAAGATACCCGGACTGTAGCGACTTAATACCATGCAGTTTATAACTTTCTACTTGTTATTTCTCCCCTCCACAGTCTACAGAAGCTGAAGAGCTGGCCATGATCAGTTGTCAATTAGGATCAAAGTTTCTGTTTAATGTGGGATTCCACACAAAGAAAACATTGCGGTGAGAAATGTTTATTTTTTCCTCTGTTTTATCTGGAGTGCCATCATACCAGTGAATAACTTAAATTACGGCATAAGACTCTAGTCCCAACAAACAAACATTTCGATTGATCAAAGAATATTGCATATTATGACATTAAGTCATCATGTGGTTATATATGGAATGCTGTTGAACAGCTGCCTTCTCGTTCCACATTTTGTACTCCAGCTGAGCAGCATTGCCCAGAGACCTTTAATCTTTATATATGTTGATGGTGGTTTATGTTGTAGAGGTCCAGCTAACGAGTGGTATGATGCCCTTAGTGTTCACCTGAGGTACAGTAAGAACGTGAGGACCTGGTTCACACAAAATGTGCTCTTTGATCCGCCGGGAAGGTTTGCCGAATACCTACTGGAGTGTCCCAGCTCAGAGGTACGAACAGATGCTATTGTCTTGTCTATGTCTTCAGAAAGCCAGTCTAAAGCCTAACCCTAAGAATGAATGAATTAACTGGGTGGTAGCTTTGATAAAGATCTTCATTATCTGATGTCAATTCTAGCAATAGTGTCTGGCTGATTTTCAAATCTGATTTTATGTCTAGATGTAAGTTTTCCACAGGATCAACAGGAGTCTGGCTTTACTCTACCCAACATTAGCACCAGCACACACATGGTGAAATGGAAATAAAACCAAAACAAGCAATATGTTTCAAAAATGGCTATTTTTGGGGGGCCTGCCCAGCATGTAGTGAGATTTTGAGTGTTTTGTTTTTTTTGTAGGTGAGGAATGCATTTGCCAAGATGATAGTGTTTGTGGCTCACTTTGCTCTCCAGGATGGGGTGTCTGCCCAGCCTCTATCAACATCACCAGGTAAGATAACCATTCATCATGGCTGACGATGAGTGTCACCTTTTTACAAACACAAGCCCCATTCACTATACTCCCTTCAATATATTATACTGTGAATATATTGTGAAAGTGTGTAAATTGTGCCACGATGCTAATTCTGCTCTCATGGCTTTTAGTCTGACAGATTGGTACAGAACTCAGCCAGTCTGACGGATAGATTTTTTCCAAATTCGAACGCAGACTTCAATGTTACTTTGTCATTTTATGGGTACTTTTGTAATCCTATTACAATCACTCATTTTCTGTATTTTAAAGTAAAGAAATCTGTAGAACTGTTGAACGACACATATCACATTGTTATGTTTGTTTTCACAACAACAACAAAATTCTTTTCTGTTCACAGGAAGTCAAGGAAACGAATCTAACACCACAGAATCTGATAACATTCTGTCTGCTGTGTTGCAATTACTGAAGAAAGAGGTCTCGGAACATGGCCGCCATCTGCAGCAGTATTTCCACCTGTTTCTCATGTACGCCAGTCTGGGAGTGCCAGAGGTAAGACTGATAGCAATGATACAACTCCTCCAGTCTGAGTATACCGTCACCTGGATATACTAGAAACCAGAGTATACTGACACCTGGGTACACTAGAAGCCAGAGTATACCGACACCTGGGTTTACTAGAAGCCAGGGTTTACTAGAAGCCAGAGTATACCGACACCTGGCTTTACTAGAAGCCAGAGTATACCGACACCTGGGTATACTAGAAGCCAGAGTATACTGACCCCTGAATACCAGGGCCTTGAGTACTCCTCCCTGAATAGTCCTGAGTATAACCTTCCTTGAGTACAACAGAAACCTGGCTTTACTTACTAGCAATTATGCCTTATTATGGCTTCAATAGACAGTCTACTAAATTGTTCTGCTTAACCTTAGATCGTGCAAAAACCCATGTTCATTTTGCAAAAACTTAATGAATACATGTTATTGTTTGTGGTGAGGCCCCCTGGTATGATCAGTGTTTTATGTTGACTGGGTGTTTTATTGTGACCTTTTATCCTCCATTAATCAAGTTAAACCACTAAGTAGAAGCGACTGTGAGTAGGATCTTGTGCACTACACAGATGCTTCTTTAGCACAACGTTGTTCATACTTTACGCCAAGAGATTCAAAGGCTTTAATTGGGAAAAAAATGTGTTCATTCTACAATGAGCCTTCTTATTTCAGACAGTAACACCGTGATATCAGGGTTCAATCGGCATTGAAGGCATGCTATTCTTTGATATTCTACATTTAGAAAAATGCATTGTTCTCATACGTGACTGTACATATTTGTTAATTTCAGAAACTGAATCTGTTGAAGTTGAGTGTGCCTCACCTGTTTATGTTAGTGGCTCTTGATGAAGGACCTGGGCCACCCATCAAGTACCAGTATGCTGAACTAAATAAACTCTACTCCGTGGTCTCTGTGCTTGTCAGGTGTTGTGATGTCTCATCACGCTGCAGGTCCTCCGTCAATGTAAGATATTACATTCCCTGTTTTTAACTCTTTGCAGCTTGTCTTATTGCTGACCCAACTTATATGTCATCTGACCCATTTTCTACTACACTGGTTATCTGAGGCATGGAGCGATCTGTTGTTGTTACATTCAAAATTAAAATATTAAATCATTTGAAAGATTCAAACTTATGACTTTGATATTTTGTTGCATAGAGTAGACTATTTATCCAGCATACCATAAGTCTATGTGTTTTTATCTGCCAGGGCCAGTCGCCCATCCCTAACCCCCATGGAGATAACCAGTGCCCTCAGTGTCTGATGCCCATACAAGCACAGGTAGCAGATATTCTCTTCAGCAGAACCAGCTATGTCAAAAAGTTGATAGAAGACTGCAACAGTTCAGAAGATACCACCAAATTATTACGAGTAAGAGCTTTATAACATTAACAAGTTTGTCAGCATTGGGCACTATAGATAAACACCTCGGCTATCTTGATTGTTTTTTGACAAACACAGTTGACCTTCAATCTCTGTAGCGTCACTCAATATTTGCAACTATTTTTACATTATAATCATACAGTATGTTATTGTATGTTTCCATAGGTTTTTGTTTTGTTTTTTCATTATGTGTTAATAGTAGTTCAATAACTTTGTTTCTCAAAATAAAACTTGTTTAAATTCATCTGGGCGATATTTCGACATAATGAGCTACAATGGGCTACAAAATAATGCTACTTTTAACAACTGTCTCCAGTTTAGTTAATCTCCCCATATTTTGTGTAACAACCTGGAGTACATAACCACCTTAACAATGGTGGTGGACATGTTATCAGTGTTGTTTGTGTACTTACAGTTTTGTAGCTGGGAGAATCCTCACTTCTCTTCTACAGTACTCAGTGAACTCTTGTGGCAGGTAAATATCCTCTCCTTACTTGTTTTTTCTGCTATCAACATTTCTTTTGTCATTTTAACCTGTAGAATTGGTCAGGAAAAAGCCAACCAGTTGACATCGATTTTGTTTTTGAGTAACGGTTAGGCTTTTTCTTTTCCAAATGCTATAAAATAGCTGTGCATAGTATGTTTCTCAATATCAAGGAAGAACCAATATTTTTTATGGTGTTATAAAAATCATTTGGATTGTTTAAATCTGTATATTTTGTTCTAGCTTGTTGCAGATATGTGCCTTGCTTCATGTGGAATTCTTGTATTCATTTATCATTTGCAGGTGGCATATTCCTATACATATGAGCTACGGCCATATTTAGACCTATTACTACAGATGTTGTTGTTGGATGACTCCTGGCAGAATCACAGGATACACAATGCTCTCAAAGGTAGGTGACCCCATGTCCTTTATAAACATTAATTGGGATGTTACCGGCTTGTCCACATGGGTTTTTAATGTTGAATTCGGTCCCACTGTATTCTTAAATCACCCGGAGAACAAGGCATCTGGTGTTTGGAAACAGGAGCCTTGGTGTTCTCACAACAGGAATGGCAAATGTCAAATTTCTGAAACAAATTGACTAAGTAACGAAACAACATTTCAAGGGTTTTTGCACAAAGCAATCACTTCTTACAACATTTCAATGGTTTTTGCACTTCTAACAACATTTCAATATTTTTTGTGGAGACCATCTTTTTATTATTACATCGCTGTTTATTAGATTTTTCAAATGTGACTGTAGGTTTATGGGTTCTTTTTGTATAACTGGTGGTAATCTTTCTGTCCACCCTGGCTATATGTAAGGCTAGTTTTAGCGTTGTCTGCAAGCATCTTAGGAGATACTCTTATCAAGTTAGTGAGATATTCCTGAGAATAACAGGAGTCGTTCTGTTGTAGGTATTCCAGATGACAGGGATGGGTTGTTTGACACAATACAGAGGTCTAAGAATCACTATCAAAAACGAGGCTACCAGTGTATCAAGATGATGGTCACGCTCTTCACACAGTAAGTTACGTTAGGTGTGCCTCTAACCATGGCAACCATATACACAGATTATTCCAAGCCATTGAAACTTGTCTTGACAGATTTTTAAATTTGGCAATGTATAAAGTTTTACCCTTTCAAGCTAGCTTACTGTAATTTAATTTAAATTGTAAATAAATAATTTAAAAAATGGTGGCCCTCTCTTGGCATGCACTGCTATTGGCCTGTTTGACTTATTTGTCAGATAAGTGAACAGGCATGTTTCTTGTTGTAATATCTTATAAGCCGGTCTGCTCTGTCGTGATATGATGTCTCAAAGTAAAAATACAATAAATAAGTGAACCTATTTCTGTTCCTATAGAGTAACTCTATTATCTGTATGTTTTGTTCAGTTGTATGCCAGCAGCTCAGATGTTACAGAGTAATGGGGATCTGAAGAGGAAGTGGACCTGGGCTGTGGAGTGGCTTAATGATGAACTAGAAAGGGTAACACTGTCTTATATTCTCTCTAAGTTTCAAACTTCGCAACAACAAAGTTTTCAGATCCTCTCATCAGCAGATTGTCGATATTGCCATTGCAAATTTTCATAGAACTGAATATTATAACTAACAATGATAAGTACCTGTACAACATTTTACTCTGCAGTATTTAATTGTAATTATAAATTATGAGTATGTTTGGAAGAGATTGACAAGGATTAAACCAGTAATATTTATGTTTTTGTTAATTCAACAGCGGCCATACCCTGGGAATACACAATATGCCTACAACAACTGGTCTCCTCCTGCCCAATCTAACGAGACCTCTAATGGGTAAGTCAGTTCTTAATGGATTGTCAGACATGTCTGATCTAAACAGCTTCTTGAGAGTGGTAGGCGAGGGCTTCCTGTGCCCTAGTGCTCTCAAGAAGCTGGTTGGCGAGAGCTTTCTGTGCCCTGGTGCTCTCAAGAAGCTGGTTGGCGAGAGCTTCCTGTGCCCTGGTGCTCTCAAGAAGCTGGTTGGCGAGAGCTTCCTGTGCCCTGGTGCTCTCTAGAAGATCGTTGGCGAGAGCTTCCTGTGCCCTGGTGCTCTCAAGAAGCTGGTTGGCGAGAGCTTCCTGTGCCCTGGTGCTCTCAAGAAGCTGGTTGGCGAGAGCTTCCTGTGCCCTGGTGCTCTCAAGAAGCTGGTTGGCGA
>JAVFBZ010206158.1:0-13429 GCA_032466195.1 Katharina tunicata
TTTACCATGAAAGACACCTCGGGGATACCATCTAGGCCTATTTACCATGAAAGATACCTCGGGGATACCATCTAGGCCTATTTACCATGAAAGACACCTCGGGGATACCATCTAGGCCTATTTACCATGAAAGATACCACGAAGATACCACCCATTTGGCATGACATATATCATGAAGATAGTACCCGATTGGCATGAGATATTCAATGAAAATACCATCCTTTTGGCATGAAATATACCATGAAGTTACAACCCATTTGGCATGACATATATCATGAAGATAGTACCCGATTGGCATGAGATATTCAATGAAGATACCATCCTTTTGGTATGAAATATACCATGAAGTAACAACCCATTTGACATGACAGATACCACGAAGAGACCACGCATTTGGCGTGAAAGACACCATACCATGCAGAGAACACCAATTTCATATATATAAAAAAACACAGTTTGCATGAGGCACGATGAATATACAACCAATTTGGTATGAAAGGCGAACCACTCAGTTATGCTTCCAGTGCCTCTGACAGAATAAAACGCCAATGTTACACACTGACGGATACGGACTTTCACTTATATTTTGGAACATTTCGTTTTAAGTTTTGAGTTTTTTGTGAAAAACACAAAACATTGGATCATATGTTTCGCTTGTAGTCTATTTTACGCCTGTTCTCCAGCTATTTAATGCTATTCATTGCAAAAGTGTGGATAAACGCCTTTGCTCTGCTTAAACACGAATTATACGGCAGCAAATTTCAACTGAAAGTCTGTCTACCAATGCTTGTCACGCCTAAACACTAATTCAAATTACTGACAAACCGTTTTAACTAAATGTTGCAATACAGATTTAAGGCAAGCCAATTTTTCCTTCTCTACATTTATACAAAAACATATATATGCCAGTACCAGATTATCAGAATAACCCAAAACAACAAACATATTTGTGGGTAATATCTGGATAAAAAAGACGCTATTTCAGTGTCCCTGTGTCAGTGCTTACCGTAGAGAAAGATTAGCAGCCTTTACCTGGATAAAAATTGGTTAGTTCTACCCTGAGTCTCTGTAGCTCAGTCGGTTAGAGCGTTGGCACTGCTAGCCAGAGACCCGAGTTCCAATCCCGGTTAAAATCAAGCTAAATTTCATTCTCTACATTATACAAAAATACATATTTTTCATAAATGTAGAGAAAGAAAATTTTGCTTCTAGTTTTATATTTAGTTATATTTAATACATATTCCGGCCGTAAGACAATGTAACATTTTACCTGTTATATAACAATCGACTAAACCTCGCGGGATTCTCGTTATTGAAAATCTCTCATTTTTTCACTAGAAGCCTATTTATCGCCGTATGCATAATGCGCATAAGCAAAGAAGGGCTAACCGAATTTCATATGGATTTAAATGCACAAAGTTTAGTTATGGGGTACATTATGTACTGCAGGTAACACAAATGGAAACTATGGAATCTGTCTACATTGGCTGTGAAAAGTGACATCCAAAATGGAGCTGATCGTATCACGTCCGAGGTGATGTGCGCAGGACTTCCGAGTGGTTATGAAACATCGCGGCCATCGAAAAGTTAAACCGGAAGCTGCAATATGTAATAAGAGCAACTGATTCTAAGAGTGGCTGAATTTGATTGGTCTACCGGGCTATTTCCGGTAGAAGAAAGTGAGCTTACTATCAGGTTAAACGACTTATCTATGGCATTTTTGTTTTGTTTTGTTTCATCGTAATAGGAGAGTGTGTGAGTACTTTATATATATGATAAGAAAAGGAAGGAAGGGTTACAATTAATTGAAATTGCCAGAACGGAATAAATGCAATATAATAAAAAAAACAAATATTAAGGTTGTTTAAATATATGTCAAAGCACTGTTATTATGCCATTGTTAAGTTAAACAACACTTAAACAAACCATGTATAAATCAAATTGTGAATAACAATAAATTTGAGTAAGTAAGGGAATAAAACCGCATTTTCTTTACTTTTGACTTTTGTAGACATTGTAGTTACATAAATACTTATATATACTGGTGATTTGGACATTAACATAGTTTATCATTGATTTAAACAAATGCACTATTAGGCAACGTCCATTTTAAAATAATAAATAATTATTTTAGATTACCATTTGCGACTTCCCCAAGGAAAGTCTGAACAAATACACCATTAGGAAGCTGTTAATTTGTCACGAGGGCGTATAAATACCAGCACGTGGCGACATTAGTTTGACCTCCAAGCGTGCAAGACTATTTTTGATTAAACTAAGTGCAATTGTGGTAACAAAAACATATTTAGGTCAGGGATTCTATCCCACGCAGATTTGTGAAAGTACATGAGAGAAGAATTGAAATTACTAAAAAAATCATCCGGATTGTCTATGGATAGCGGAACTCTGCATCGAAACAATTAAAATAGATCCGCCTTTAGTTTGCACTGAAAACAATAGGATAAAGAATAGAGACTCTTTGATCACCCACGTCTAATGGACAAAGAAAAACTGGGGGAAAAGTTCTACACACATGTACCCTCTTTGATTTTCTTCTTCAGTTTAAAGGAAGAAGATATATTTTGTAAGAACTGTAAAGACAGAAATTGTTATTTGTTATCTCCTGTTTGTTTTCCTATAGCTTTATTTGCATTGGCGTGTTTCGTTGTTCAAATTTCCACAAACAGCGGTAATTCAAAAAAGTGATACATGTAATTGGAATACCCGTGAGTAAGATTGTAACCAACTATCAAACAAACATGCAAATTCATATGTATATCCGACATTAATCCGTGTACTGTACAGTTAAGTCCTTTTAACGAGGTCTATACGGAATTATACAGACATCCATACGTCTATATAGGCCGAGGCTGAGGTTGAGGTCCGGCTGCAGTGGGTCTGTATAACTCCGTGTAGACCTAATTAAAAGCCAATAGTTCCATAGATCAGCTTAGAGTAACATAGAACAAGAGAAATCCGGACCAATGAAGTCATGTTGGTGTAGGTAATATATTTCGGCTTTGTTACTACGGGTTACATGTTGAACACGTCATACATTTCAGCTAACGGAAGATCACAAACTATGATGTAACCATCAAGTCCTATAATAAAATACAGTTATGACGTTTGGATGAGATCTATAGAGTTATACAGACCCACAGGAGCGTATGGCTACTGTGCACGGGTCTGTATAACTATGTATAGTCCGAATAAAAAAAACTTAATTGTTTTATTATGTGACGACCATTACATATCACTGTTTTTTTTAAAGCTGAGATTGCAGCAGTGGATTTCGTTGACAAGGGTCAAATCAAATCAAAGAATTGTGCTCAGTGGTTGATTGGCATTTGGCGATCAAATTTACCACAAGGCTTATACACTTCGAGTCTATACTACGGGGTTATATATTAACCACGTGATACATTTTAGCTAATAAATGACCAGCAAATATGATTTGATTATCAAGCCATATAATAAACATGTTTATAAATAAGTTTAACCGATGATGGTATAATAAAGCCAAATTATATTATCTAAACCAACTTAACTTCCATGTTCGGGGTATCTGCTATTCTACACGAAAGGCATTAAGCGATATGCTTACAAAGGTAAGACTGTATCTCAATAAAAAGAATACTACATCAATTTTCAGATTTCGCAGGATGAACATCTTTGTGAATTTCTTTTACGAAGAGTTAAACACCGTTGAAAGTTTAGTTGATGTCCCTATATCCCTGTGACGTCAGTTAGACTTGAAGCTGTGTTCCCTCACGATTAAGCCTGTCTAAATGTCAGCTGATATATATCATACCTTGTTAGCTAATATCATACCTTGTTAGCTGATATCATACCTTGTAAGCTGCTATAATACATTGCCAGCTGATATCATTGCCTTGTCACCTGATATCTTACCTGGTCAGCTGATATCATACCTTTCCAGCTGATATCTTACCTTGTCAGCGGATATCACACTTTGTCAGGAAATATCCGACTCAGTCCAAGATTCTATTAGAATAAAATTAATCTATGCATTGTTTTTACAGCCGAGAAGAAAGCTGACTACATCTTGACAAAGCTCAAATCAAACCGAAATGATGTGATATAATCGTAAATTTATTCTCAGTTATGGACAAAAATGTTCGAGTCGCTGTTCGATGATATTTTAGTTTAATGCATACGTTTGGTTCGTTATATTATGACGTTATGTGTTTGATTTTTTAGCTACCATGTCAGCGCTTTAGCTGTAGGCGGCGGACAAGAAAGCGCTGTAAGATACATCAAAAATGTACTTTTAGAACTATAAGATATCTCCAGGACTTTAAAAAATTCCTAAGATTAACCTTAAGCTAAGTCAATAAAACTTCCTCTACTATTTATGTAGTAATTTTGCAAAGTTCTCCCATTCCAAAAGAGTACGGATTTTGTTCTAGCATATTGTGGTACCTTGAAAGAAACAGGGGTATTGGGGATTTGCAAATTGTACAAAATAAATTCAGCAAGTCTGCCTCATTTTGAGCTACAGAACTTTCGATGGGGGTTGTGTCTAAAATGTCCATGGAAACAGAGGAACGGGCTGAATTTTCAAATCAGTCAAAATCCATTTTTATTTTTAGCTAAGATGAACAAATGTCATGATTCACTGGGTATTTTATCACCAATCCAATCTACAAAACTCTCAACTCTCAAGTCTCAACAACAGCCAATCCCCTCTCGTTCGACACTCCACTTCGGAGAGAATCGGGTTCGCCATTGGGAGATAAATCTGTTACTCATATTTCTGACAGTGAATCTCATTGACTAACAAAATAATTAGCAAGAATATGTCACGCCAGTGTTTTTATAGTATATGAGAAAGATGGCAACAGATTTCTTCCCCTTTTCAGTCCCTTCCAGATATCTTGCCGTTTTGGATTTTGCTTGAAACACATTTAATCCTACGCTTACAATTGTATATGTGAAGCTTAGATCAAAACTTTTATTTGACGTCAATTAAATTTCAACTTTTATATTATTTTTACTACAATAACTTGGTCGCCCTATTAAAACCTTCTGATACCAGCGACCAAGAAAACATAGTCGAAGAAGTCACCTAGGTTTTGTACGTCGGGTTATTTGACCAAGGCATCCTAAGTCTCAGCTTCTATACGATTACGTTCGATCGTTGTTTCCGGTCCTACTTTAAGGCCACATGTTTTCAGGTGACCAGGTTCTTCAAACACTGTGAAGGAACCACTCTACATGCCACTGGAATCCAATGCAAGAAAACATGAAGCGAAACCTGGTTCCCCCTTCATTGTACCTGCACAAGGTTAGACCCCCCATGTGGACCTTAGGTATGTAAGAGAAGAGCAATGCAACGCAAAGTCGTCATATAGGTGAAATACTCTTGAGTACGACGTTAAACATCAAACATACAAACTAACTGGTGGCTGAGGAGATCACTGGGTGGTTTTTGTTTACGAGGTTTCTTCCCAATTTTCCACCATACGTCGGCAACGCCGAGTCGTCATATGAGTAAAATACTCTTTAGTACCAGTAGGACGTTAAACGCCAATCAAATAAATAAATAAATAAATTAATTAATAAATAAATAAATAAATAAATAAATAAATAAATAAATAAATAAATAAATAAATAAATTAAACATGAATTCAAAAAAGCTAGAAAAAAATCCAGATTTGTAACTTAGGACAATTAAAGAACATATTCTATGTCAAGGATTTGTTTGTTTGATTGTGGTGTTACGCTGTACTAAATGTTTCACTCAAACGGCGTGACAGCCCAAATGGTGAAGGAACCCTTGGTGATTCTTACAACAGACAAAGACACCGCGTGGCAAGGACAGGATCCAAGGCAGGACGCCACAATAAATCGACTTCAATCGCAATCAATAACAATAGGAGGTTTGACATATTCATTTACATTATATTAAAAGAGTACTAACAGTGAAATATTACTCATAATTCACACGGCTGGGTTAACCCTTAACACCTATAATGAAATAGTTGAACACATTTTTAAGAGACAAATACATCTTTTTATTTGTTTCTTTGATTGAATGGTTGTGGCATGTCTTTGGTTGCACCTAAAGAATGTGGCACAAGTCTATGGAGTATGACGAATAAATAATCACAGTTACATAGAAATATGATAATAAATAGCTCACAATGCAACTTTAGCACCTAAGCAAACTGGCAATATATTGAGCAGAAGCTAACAGCTTACTCAGTTTTGGAGTTCGTCGGATAAAGATCAAACCGGTTCTAGGTATGTAGGATAAATAATGTATTGCGAACAGTTGCGTACTCCGACTCTGGGGAGGTTTGTCGGATAAAAGAAAACATCTGTCTACATACCCCAATTCAAAGTTTGTCAAAAAGAAAAAAAAACATCTGTTTGTCAGTCGTGGCATACTAAAACAATGCTGCACGGTCACTTTGTCGTATTTGTTTTTTGGGAATAAAATATGTTTACAGTTACAGTTTTTCGGTATATTAACCAGAATGTTGCGTACTCCTACCCAGAGAATTTGTCGTGTATAAACGAAATTCTCACAGTTTAATGTTTGCCTGCTGCGCTATATTAAAAAAAAATATTGCGTTTGACAGTTTGTCGGACAACAAACAATTTTACAGCTTTATTTAGAACATTTCGTGCTCATATTTACAGAGTTTGTCGGGCCAATAACAAATTCACAGATGATTCATCGGAATAAAAAATAAATGTTGCGTACACAATCTGATCGATTGTCCGTTTGTCATAATTTGATGTACTCTTTGAGCTTGTCGAAAAAATATATATAAAAAACAAACACAATACAATCCAACCCCTAAACAACACAGAAGGGTCATTCAAAGGATTAGAAATAATATTTGTTTGTTTTTTTATGTCGAGGCACATTAACATAACAAATGCCGAGATAGCACTTAAATAAAGGATTTTTTTTTGTCGGACACAAATTCAATCCAGCACGTTTGTGACATTAAATTATGAAATGATTATGCTTAGTTAACGAGAATCTGGCTTAGCCTTAGAATGCATTTTACTGTTACAGCCATATTGACAGACGACTATTTTTTTGCCGATAAAAGTTTGATCTGTTTTGCTGGTAAGATAATAATTCAAGTTCTATGACGATTCCTACCGCCCTTTTGTCTGCGAAAAAAAGACTATGCAGAGGGTTTACAGACAGTCACAGTCTATTATGTCGGTAACTTCAGAGCCGTCGTCTACGTTTTGTGCGTTAGAAGTATAAGTTATAGCTTAGGTCATGCAGCGCACTCAGTTTAAGAGTTTGTCAGATATAAACGATGCATTATGCTCAGATGAGTTCATTTTATGCGTGAAATACGCTTCAGGAAGCAATAACATGTATTCAATCAATACTTACAGCATACTGCAAAACGATCCAGTAAATAGAAAAGTTTCTTATCCTTTTAATACTTAAGTGACGGAAGCCACGACAAGTTTCAGTCAAGAGTCTTTCAATGTTTTCAAAAAGTCGGAAACTTTTAATTTTAAATTAATATCAAAATACGTATTTAAAAAATCATTTGAATGTTTTACAATGACTTGCGGTAGAATTTAAAATAACTACTGTTGCCATTTGATTGTTCGTATTAGCTTCCAGTCTGAAAATAGATAAAAAAAATCAAACCAAAATTTTGAACTGAATCGCAATAATATAGTTATTGTTTTGTGTTTCTCCATTGACATGTATTGAAAGACGTTTGCAGGAAAATAGGAAAAAATGCAAAATATTTTTGACGTGGGTAATAGCATCGTTTGAATATTCTCAAACTGGGTGTTTGTCGGTTATATTAAGTTTAGCATCAGTCTCAAAGCCCACCCTAGATATTTCGTTAACGGGGAAGGGAGAGCTCCGTTCTGCTTGAAATATGTTCACAAGTTGGATACAATGATATTCGTGATATAGCTATTGATATCATATCTGATATCGGTATATTGTCACGTGGCCCAATATCGGCAGGGTTTTAGGGCGGTAGCAGTTTTTAGCCCAAGCTGTACTTTTGACAGTCCTTGGGCAGTCGTGAAATAAATAATCTGAAGAGCTTTCCCTATGACAGAGTTTGTCTGTCATTTTGATTGGTCCGATTTCAAGGTCAAACTCTACCTCGTCGTTATCTGACCAGGAGGTCAGAGGTCATCCTGAGGAAATGTACACATTCCATTCGTGACATATTCAGTATATCGAACGTACGTCATCCAATATCTCACACGCAAATCAGCGCCACCTGGTGACACTTATTGAACATAAAAAATAAATCACAATGAGTAAATCTTGGCATCACACAACCGGAAGTCAGTGGCGTTTCCTTGAACGCCTGTGCGAGGATCGAGCCCGTCGTCCACATTCACAGCACACAGTCACATGCTTACTCTCAAAGTACCAACGTTCCTCGTACGTTGTATTAACACCGTATGTAGGAACTGGATTGCATCTATTAGGGTCCCGTCGCAGTATTTTTACAGGATATAATTTAGGAATACATTCATATAGATTTAATACACACTTTTTAGTCTGACACTCGCCAGTTTGTAAATAACGTGGAAAATATTCATGGTCCAAACTTTTCCACACAGTTTTCATTTGGCACTCCCAAGGTGGGTGAAAATATGGGGAACTCTCGTCTGGGTTCCTCCTTTTCCTCTGTTTGCGTTCTAAACGTTTTAAAATTGACTTAAGTGACTTTCGTATGGATCGTTTGTTGACTTTAGAGTTCAACACAGAACTCCGAATGTTTCTAATAGGATAATAACTGTCCTGATTGTCGACGTCGAGGTCACGCCGAAAACGACTGTTCCATTGTCCAGTCTGCGCTGAATATTCAGCCAATTGTCGTGAGTCCTGAGATTCATATTCATCCTCAACATCGCCTTCATCCTCATCTAAATCCTCCTCTTCCTCGACGTAATTACCCTCGTCATCGAGCTCAGAGGATTGTGATTTTAACACAGCCCTTTTTATACCATCCTCGTCCAGAGCCATTCGGTCAGAATCAAAGGCAGGGCCCATTCGTTGGTGAAGCGTTTTCGGGTCCACTGGTATACAGGGTTTATTGTAAAAAGTTATGACTTGCCGGCCCATGTCGTCCTCGGACACAACCGGGCCAGCCGGTCGGGGCACAGCAATAACCACTGAACTCAACATATACACGTAAAACAACAGGATAAATGGCTTTCGTAATCGCTTCACCTGTAGAGAAAAAACAGAAAAAAAATTAAATAAAGTTATAGATTTCTTTCCACCAAATAGTTTATTAATAACAATGTCATGTTCCCATGTATCAGTTGTTGTATTTCCGACGAATTTTTTTAGTTTGGTGCTCGTTTGCTGCTGTAACTGAAAGTTTTTTGTATGTGCGGCCATTTATAAGAAAATCGAAAATATAACCCCGTTTATTCAAGATAGATTTCCTCAATAACAATTTGGTATGCAGCTTGTTAGCCATGTTGACTGACAAACTCATGAAAGATAATTACATTTTATAATTAACTTTCTATTAACAAAAAAAGTCTTCAATTCTAATACTTGTTTATTAAGGCTGCAAGGAAGTACATCATATCCACCGCAGTATAAATAGATCGATAAATAGAAAGCATTACAAATTGACACCGCCGCTTAAGTCGCTTAAATCTCCACATTTATTGCAGTATTATTGTTTAAAGCTTTTAGGTGCCCGAAAAGTACAATTTGTTTTAAATTGAATTGTAACAGCTGAGGTAAAACATGTAAATGCCTGCTGAATATTTTAATCGAAAAAAAAAATCAACTGCAAGATTTGTTCATAACTAAAAAATAAAGTAATAACTCAGAGAAAAAAGATGAATACAATAATCTCATACTACTTACTCGTTTGACAACCCAGAAAACACACATCTCATGTGTTAATGGTATGGCGTGGTGCAACCAGGCCAGGCAGCGTGCCGGATAGTTCATGTCACAGGCGGAGTGGTTCGGTCTGACGGCAGAGTGTTTGAAGAGACATCGCCCAGACCTTCTGAGCGACTTCAAGACATAAATTGTCGGCTCCAGAGTTAGTCTTTTACTCAACAGAGACGCCTAGCACTTAATATTCCCATCCGCTCCCTACCTGCAAGCCGAAGACAAATTCATTATAATTGAGCAACCCCATACCTGTAAATGATGAGCTTGTCTCCAAGAACAATTATGAAACATACAGTAGGCAGCAACTCTTACTAAAAGCTAAAAACCCACGCCCCAAGTCCAAGTTATGAAAAAGTTCACTTTGAAAGAAAGGTATTATGTTTTTTGCAATGTCACCTTCTTATAGAGCACTCTTTTCTTTTTGTGGCATCCATGGTTGAATGAACCTGGAGGAGTTCATGTAATGTCGTTTACACTTTCCTCGATTCAATTAACGTTTTCATTATTTTTATGTTATTCACATAAAAGTGATGCCATAATTTAGTGTCCATTAGCACGGAAAGAAGAGGAGACAGTTCCGACTTGATTTTCTAACTAAAATCGAACCCGCAGCCCTGATAGTCATGCGTAATATCACAACATTGAATACCTTGGTCAGTTATAAACCCCTTGTTTCGCGAGGAACACAACCACAACACCTTGATATGTTTATACATCGAAATTATTGAACACATGAGTTTTTTTTCTAAAGTTACTCTAATGAACACAAAAACCATTCATCCAAACAAGCTATTAACAGTTGAAAGCAGACTCATTTCCTTTCAAATGTAGACGAAGTGGGCTATGCAGCTGATGGCAGTAAATGTAAGTAAGTAGGCCTACGTATCCAGTTCCAAAAATAAAATCTTTTTAAAAAGGTATGGAACTAAGTAAGGGTTGATTTAACCCCTATTCGTGATAGACACAACTTCAAGCCTTGTAAACTTTTCAGGCAAGTCAATCGTTATTTTAAACAAGACAGCATGATTTCTTTGTACCTAGCTTGATAACATTCCCGATTAGCCATTCGAATGCGCGCAACTGGGCATTTGGACTGAGCTCTATATAGTCACATACTTCACGCATATTCTAAAAATAGCTCAAGCTGATGCAAAATGTCCTTTGGATATACACGTATGTCGTTCAGTTAGCTGATTTCAAGTGAATTCGCAATGGAGCACCCAGTTTCCTTAGCACTGGGCTCGCAGCCGACCCCTTTTTGCAGCGAGTTCTTTCATTCATTGAGCTGCTCGCTTTGAACCCCCGCTTTTAGTGCTACGTTTCCGGGATAGCTTAACTAGGCAAAAGCTCTGGAACTCTATATCAACTCTTTACAAGGCTATCAAATCAAGAGCTATGTTTATGTAAATATGCGTCTATTTTAGTTTGGATCCCTCACTTGCGTTTTAATACAGAACGATCGTCTCAATCGAGCGAAAATCTATCAGACATTGTTGTCCGGTCCTAAACACAAGGAGACAAAATCCGTATTGATCGTCTGCATTTACAGCTTTTCACGGTGATTTATTTTTGGATCGGCGGCTGAATGGTTTATTGGTAAAGTTCCACAACGGAGCCTCCCCCACTCTCCGGTCGCTCTCTGTTTAGATCATGAAAGCGTGACGTAGACTGGACAAAGTGAACAATTAACCTCAGGTAACATGGTTAGTAACAGTAAAGTCTAAATCCAATCAAATTAATTACACAAAACGTAAAGGCAAACGAAGCCTACGATGACGTCATTGGCATACGAACAAACGAATGATCCATTAGCAAACACGAAGCTCTAAAATGAGGGACCAAGTTTAAGTTTTCCAGACGATGCACAAAACCACATCATACTAAAATAAGCTTGTACCTTTCTCGAGATTGAGAAAAATTCTAGCACTACTTTAGTGACAGGCCATTCTGATTGTTGTCGTAGCAATGTTTCCGCAAAAAAGTGTGCTGGCGAATTAATTGTCTTAATTTTAATACCGACTTATTGGAAATTAAACACAGAAAAAAGTTGTCATAGGGCCGATTCAATTTGAAGTCTGTGAAAGGCAGAACAAAAAATAGACAAAATCGTGAAGCCGCCATCTCATCAGATATAACTTACACGAAAAGAGGGATAACTCTTTCTAGGTGAACAACAAGATGGCCAGTCAATACATTAGAGTCAAAGACTCGACGGTAGGGAGAATGATTTGATTATCTATTTTAGAATGAAAACCACATATGACGCTACAACAACCACAGTTATGTCCCTTGTACCATGTTTTCAAACGTGTTTGTCCCAAAATAGTCCGATACGATAGTGTCATCATTACAATGTCCCACACATTTTTAATTTTAATTCAATTTCAGTAAGTTGGAGCTAACAAACTACAATTTACCTTATTTAAAGCCTATATAAACATTAAGATAACTGAAGGCATCTGAACTTTTTTTCTTCTCCATTTCAACAAATCTGTCAGATGCACAGACTTTTTTTAATTAAAAAAAAGAATCTTTCGCAGGATTAGTGCACTGACTTTAACGGACATAGTGTATTTGCGTTTCAATCTTCGAAAGTTTAATATAATAATATAAAGAACAATTACAGCAGAGTTCTAAATATGAATGTATACGAATAAAAGCGGGCCAAATACTTCTTAAAATGAGCCAACCTTAATATTTCATAGAATAACATAAGATACTATGGATAAACAACTTCTGGTATATTTTCGGCGCAATGTTTCGGCCCAGATACTAAAACCGTTTTCAGGCAATGATTACAAATGATTAGTTTGGATCCCTCACTTACGTTTTAATACAGAACGATCGATTGGAATTTCGTTTGTTCGTATGCCAATCATGGATCATTTCGTTTGTTCGTATACCAATCATTTTACGATAAATGCTTAGTTGGCTGAGCGTTCGACTGCGCTGTCCATCATTGTAGGCATGTAAGGAAAGTTTTCCGGTGACTGCGCAGATCGCGAGCCGTTTATCGCAGTTTCCTCTGTATTTTCCCACCTTACACGGTCTACGCAAAGTTGTCATATATGTGAAATGCCCTAGAGTACGACGCTCAACACCGATCAAATACATACTTAAAAAACAAAATAAATAACGATTAATTGGTGCTGTTATGTTTTAGAAAGACAACGTGTATGTCGTCATCGTGATTGTGTTTTCAATTACAGCACTTTACGTCCTTGCTGTGATAAATGTTAATTGATGACAGGACAGAATATTGTTGTTGATCGCATGAGCTGCCAGGAATAACCGAGGTTGTAGGTCTTATATTTTATCTTTCCTTATATATACTCTGTCAAAAAAGAAACGCATAGGTGAAATGTCACAAGAACGTGTTGAATTTTTAAAAAATATCGTTTCTTGTGTACAATGGCCATGAATGATTATGTTTCTCAATGCTTCTGGAATAGGACAACATGGCCAGCTACACTGAAAAAAAAATTAACACACGTTGTGGCGCGTTTCTGTGGAAATTCG
>JAVFBZ010206202.1:0-13427 GCA_032466195.1 Katharina tunicata
TATATATGTGAAATTTTCTTTTCTTTCCTTACATTTATAAAATATATATATAAAGTTAATGTTACTCTAAGTAACGTATAAATGTATTTCTTATTATACTCACTGTATCGGCCACGCCGCCAAATATTTATGTAATCTGTAATCCTCTTATGTCGCCCTTGTGACCAGAGTGTAAATAAAGTTGAAGTTGAAGTTGAAAAAATGTAATGAGTGACACAGAGACATCAGATTTATGAACCGTGAATGGCTATTACCAATTAGTGCGAGTAATCAGTCGACCACAGGGGATCGATTCATTATAGTAATTTAATGGTAATTGTCTCTGGGTTGATTACTAATACAGACATAGTAGGAAAACTGAAAAAAAAAATTCGTACCTGTACAAAGAAAAGTTTGATCCCCAGGATCGATTTATTATTCGCAATAAATGTAATTGCCATTAACAGCTACAGTAGAAAAACTGAAAAAAAGTTATTTCGTAGTTGTGCCTAGATGTTTCTGATGTTTCTCGGGGGCAACGCGAATGTCCAGATGACAAACCCATTTTATATATAATCGTTATTGTATTTTTGTACATTTGCATATCTCGGAATTTTTCTTTGTACAGCTACGAAATATTTTTTTTTTTCAGTTTTTGTACTATGTCTGCAATGAGTTACGATGTTTCTCCCGATTTTCCACCATACACCAGCAAAACAAATTTATCGTCTTACGTGGGAAATACTCTTGAGTACAACGTTAAACTTGTCAAATAGATATTAAACGTTTACCAATGTCACTGAGACAACAATATGTATTTACAACTTCTGGGTAAATTGACAAGCGAGGTTTTGGCCTGGATACTAAAACCGTTTTCTAGCAATGATTACAAATGTTAACTGGTAAAAAAAAAGGACAACGTTATTTATTTGTTAAGGAAACTGACATTATGGCTTCGTTGGAATAACATGATGTAACATTAGAATGACATTGTGACAGTTTTACGTTAGAATCACGTAAATTCAGTGCTTGGCTTTAAGACAATGAATAACTATCATGTAACTGTGTTCAGTAGTTCTACTAGTATGTATAAGTAAACTTCAATTTATCATATACAAACAAATTGTATTGAACAAAGACAGCTCAAATGTAGTCCGATTCCAATCAGCTAGTGAGATGGTAGGTGACTGTTAGTTGTTGATTCAGATGACCACATCTCCATATAGATGACGTATATATGAAAAAAGTAATAATTATATATATCTGAGATAATATAGGAGAGATATAGACAATTACGATAGTATGTAGACCGAAACGTCGCTTATCAATATACCAATAAACTTCTCATAGGAAAGTTTCAGCAAGTTGAAAAGACGGAAAGGTGAAAATGGTTGGTCGAAAACACAGTTAAAAACAAGAAGCACCACAGCGTCAGACGCAGAAACATTTGTGAAAAATGAGCATTAAAATAAAACTTCTGCTCATGAGTTGAACAAATATGGAAAATTACTGCCGATTTCTTTATTATTGTATTGCCGAGATTCATAACTTAGATTTTCCAAGTGAGCTCATATAAGTAACCTTTCTAAAACAAATGTCTCCTGTCAGGTTTTTGTTATCGTGAGTCGGAGGACTTGGCATGGGTGAATGTATCAGTTTATTAAAAGGGTAGAACCAAATTTAGTTACTGAATACATACATTGTGTACAGATGTAAGTATTGTTATGTTCATATTGTTAGTTGACGATTAGTTAGTATTGATTGTATAATAATCCTACATTGTATATAATTTAATGTTTTTAAATCAGGATTTATCATGTTTAAGAAGAAAAAAGTTTAGAGCCAATTGTGTTCATTAAAAGTATGACACTTACCAATGTTTCAGCTTTGCAATATTTTCTAGATATCATGTTTAGAGCAATATGTGTCCATTTAAAGTATGACGCTTATGCTTTGGACCAACCGCCCTTAGCCAGAGGGCTCTCTTGAAACAAATTAAGTCATTTGCGGCCAACAGGGTTGCCCTAGACTAGTCTACGCTCAGAATAAAATTTCACACACCAGACCAACGCGATACGCCAAACCAGATATAACGCACGCATTACTTTGACCTGTTGTGCAACATTCAGAAGGGGATAGATATATATATATATATATATATATAAATATATATATGGCCTATTATAAAATCAAAAACACGTTACCAAAGAGCCAGCGATAGGTGGACAGTAATATGATAACAAGCAAGAAACACATAGTTCAAATATTAACAGAGAGTGGCCTTTATAAATAAAAAAACCTTTTGCTGACTTATGTTTGATTTCAAATTTGTCAAGCAGCTCTTGAGAGAAAAACCCCGCTGGGAAATCATAACTAGAAATGTGATGATGAAATATGCTATTTTTTCATACAATCTGCGTTTGTATCGAAATATCATACTCATTTATCTATTCTGGTCACCTTTGATAAAAAGAGAAAGTTTCCTTTGAAAATGTACGAGGTTGACTTATTATAAAGTAAAGATATAATTATAGAGAGCAGATGGCCAAGTAGAGAGTTGGTTTATTACCTCCTTTACAGAACTCTCCTGTGCCAATATAATATCGTGTCGATTGCTTTATATGGTCAAATATATTACAACCTTGAGCACACGACAGTGTTAATACCTATCAGATATCCAGCTGTATAAAGTCAAGTTGAATCTGGAAAATGGATACAAACAAATTTAAGACCGAAAAAACCGTTCTACTTTCGATAAAATTTTAGTATTTTTGCGTTTGTTTTGAAGTCAAGAAAGAATCCAGTTATGTACTGATATATTTCTTGTCGATATGTTTTAAAAAATGTTTTGCTTTTTGTTTGCATGTTGTTCATTTAACAAATTTTGGGAAATAAAAAGAGTTTGTTTTAGTTTTGTTATAAACCGACAACGAGTTGTACAATTAATCAAGATTTGAACAACCATAGAATGCGTGTGAGTTTGTGTGAGTGTTTGTGTTGGATTATTTTCAAATGAACATAAAATGTTTGAAGTTATATGTTATTGTAATACCTTTAATAAACTGAATGAGTTAAGTATGAACGTATGCGATCTGTCGTGGCTTGTAAACTCGTGTCTTGGTCCCCAAGAAGCATTCGAATATGATATCATCGGATATAGTTTGATCAATTGTCGCAAGATCTTGCGCAAGAAATCAGGATCACGAAGCAAGATCGGGAAAATGTGCACATCGATTTCTCTCTTTCTGCATTCTTGCATCAAAGCGTTCCCGTGCCTTCTATTATTAGGCACGGGGTTGAGACCAAGAAAACACAAGGCTGTGTGTCATCTTACGTTCTCGCGTCTCATTCAATCCGACCAGAAGTTCGCTGCGATGCGCTTCATACCAACTATTACTGAAAACCCGTGTCCAAGCTGTGGAAGATGTTAGTACAGGTATTATATTGCCGTCGAAATCAACATATAGCCAGTTGGTGCCCACAAACGTTTTTTATACCAAAAATATTGTATGCAAATGTAAAAGCTGATTTGTCAATATTTTGTTTATGTTAGGAAGTCCTACACTTATGAAAACATACAACATATTATAAGTTAGACCCTCTGGCTGGTTGGGTATACGGGTGGATGATTCTTCGAGAGGAAATATTCACCCGTTTACCCAACCAGCCACAAATTTATCACCATGAAGAGCTTTAAATCAGCAGCATTGAAAAGAAAGGAAAATCCGCCGGACACATAAATACATACAGCTTGTGTTGCGCAATATTCACCGTTCGAGGCGCACAAAAGTTCAAAATCAAGGCAGATTTCAGCCGCTTGAGCACGATTCTGTGGAGCTGTTCAGTGTAGGAGGTACAAAGACGTTAACTGTTTTTGTCGGCTGCTCCGAAAGTATTTTTGCATGTCAAGTAAAACAAGTTTGACTCAAAATAAAGAGCTGACTTTCAAAATCGAACCGAAAAGGGTACGTTAAAACGCGTTTAAACCCATCAAAAGCCCTTTTCAAGTATATTTTCTCTTGAGTAGACTTTTATAACCTCGGCCCCGGGTTGCCATTTTATTTAGGTCATTTTTTTACACAAGGCATGTAGTTAGCACCTCAACGTTTGTCTTGACCACTTATTAATCCAAGGAAAAGGTCAAGGTTAAATGGTCAAATGATTCAGTTAACGCCACATAGTTTTCACACACCGTTTGTAAAAAAATTTAATGTCTTTTTTATCTTGTCCACCAAAGGGCACAAGTGATATATAGCATTTCCACAAGAGTTCATCAACAAACTGAAAATAATATTTAATTGTTTGCCAATCATTTCTAAAAGAAATTAGTGACTGTCGCGTAGTTTCTCTCTCTATCATAAATGCAGATTTCATTAATTGGTGCAGGGAAAAATAAATAGAGACATACGGTAGTGGAGTTGGAAAATAATTATTTTATCAGTAATGATCGCTTACATTATCACACACCAACGGCACATTACATAATTCAAGATTTCATACATATACATATTTGTCTGCACAAGTACATGAAAATCTTCCATAAAATAAAAAAAGTATTGCCAACAGTGATCAAGTTTCATATGTGTAATTTTATGGTTTGGACCTAGCTTTATGTAAACAGGAAACCAACACATTTCATGGCTTTAGTTTCAGTATTTTTCTGAACGAAGTTTTTCCCGACATGGGTTAACGAATGTATTCAACCTGATTTTAACCAGTTGTAAAGATGACACATATTGGTACTTTGCCACAAGAGAAATCTTCAATCGTACATAATATAAGAAACTAAGTTAGACCAACTGTTTAAAAATATATGAATGACCATCTTGAAACATAACTTTAATTTCTCAAGGGGGTGACCATTCTTTCGTACTGCTCTTTTTCTATATCTATACATTTGTAGATAATATATAAAATATAAACATATACGTAATGTCATTAGTCGTTTGTCTGGGTGAGTTTATCTCCCACGGGCAATGAGGTATATTGAACGTCAGACAAAGTGAAAGCGTACAGATATAATTTCCCTGGGGACTTTTGGGGTCACTGTTGAATGATGTTCGTGTTTAACTTGTCTACGGCATCGAACTATATGGGGAAAAAAACATTTCCTTCCACTTGTCGCTTTAGTTTTGTTAACCTGTATTCTTATTCTTGTATAGTACTTTATATTGTAGTGTGCGATTTGCATTGTTCACTCCAATCTGTAGGAATTTTCTTTGATTATGAAAGATGTGTCACAACTGAAATATGGATTCACAAACAACACTTTTCAGATTTTAAATCAGAAAAAAAAGGTTCGTTTATAAACGGTCTATACTACCGGTTACACATGTAGGACGTGATACATTTCTGCCATAGATGATCAAAATATACGATATAAAAATCAAATTATAAAATAAATTTTAAAAGACCAAAGAAAGAAACGTTCGAGGAAAAATGTAAGAAAACTAAAAAGTTGATGTGTAGCATTTATGATGACGTACATGATTGGTCCACAATAAAATAAATGTTATTTATCCAGCAGCGATATACAGGAGTATTTGCAGGTTACAATGTGCGAGACAAACCAAAGTTGTGAGTTTGTTAATACATGAAGAAATGTCTCTAAACTCAAATTCAGATTGAAGGATCAAACCCAAAAACATACCTGTATTGTGTTGATAATTCTAATATACACCTGTCATACATACACAAGTCATACAAAATTATTCCCCTTTGATAATAAGCTATTGACTTAAATGTCTACCAAATTAAAAGTTCACACTTTAGACTCTTATTCTATCAATTTTTTGAGAGTTAAGAAAAGTAATTTTTACACGAAAGCTAAACTCGACGGCAAAGCACCTATTATTCTAACATGTTATTCAAATATTTAGTGCGAAGAAATTGGACGCATCCACCTGTCATAACGTTCCTCTTATTGATATATTCCTATCAGACATACGCGGTAGTCTTTCTAACGTTTCCGCCTATAAACAAAAATATTTATTTATCAAGAAATAAAATTGACTTTAAACACAAGGTTCATTTTATATTTGATTTTGTCTATAATACTATGTAATGGTGATTAAATTCAATATGCGTAGTTAAGTGTTCACAATGACGAACATAAACACACTGCCTTTTAACAGCTGCCATGTGTTCAATATATAATCATATACTATATGGTTATGTTTCCAAACCTGACAACAGCTGCTTAGGCCTGAGGCTGGCCGCATGAAAGCAAATACATTTCCGAAAGTCATTAAACAATATTAATCGGATGTTTTTCTCTTAAAACACCTGATGTTTAAAATCTCGGAACTGCTACGAAATAATAATTTTTTCAGTGTTTCTACTATGTCTGTAATGAGTGACCAAGAGACATCACATTTATGAACCGTAAATGGCATTTACCATTAATTGCGCGTAATCAATCGATCATAGGGGATCGATTTATTATAGTAATATAATGGTAATTGTCTCTGGGTCAATTACTATTACAGACATATTAGAAGAACTAAAAAAAAATAATTTCGTAGCTGTTCAAAGAAAAGTTCGATCCCCAGGATCGATTTATTACTCGTTATAAATGTAATTGCCATTCACGGTTCATAAATCTGATGTCTCTGGGTCACTTGTTACAGCTATAGTAGAAAAACTGAAGAAAACAGATTATTTCGTAGTTGTTCCGAGATTTTTCTGATGTTTCTCGGGGGCAACGCGAATGTCCAGTATCAGTCCAATGTATGTTTAAGTAAAATTTAATTAATCATATACAAACAAACTGTATTGAACAAAGACAGCTCGGATGTAGTCTATAAAATCTTCCAATCAGCTAGTGAGATGATGGGTGACTGTTAGGTGTTGATTCAGATGACCACATCTCCATATAGATGACATATATATGAAAACAGTAATAATTATATATATATCTGAGATAATAGAGGAGAGATATAGATAATTATGATAGTATCTAGACCGAAACGTGGCTAATCAATATACCAAGAAGGTATCAATCCATCTTTGTCATGTTTTTGTTATCCAAGGTTATTTCACTTATTTGATTTCACTTGTAGGCTCTTTTGTAAAATTAATGTTCCTCCAAAGCTAAATAGGGACATAGAAGTTATGCTTGGGACCAACCGCCCTTAGCCAGAGGGCTCTCTTGAAATAAATTAAGTCATTTGCGGCCAACAGGGTTGTCCCCGACTAGTCTACGCCCTTAATAAGCTTTCATAGGAGAGCTAAGCGTCTATTCTTGTCACACCAGACCAACACCATACGCCACACCAGATATATAACGCACGCATTACTTTGACCTGTTGTGCAACATTCAGAAGGGGATAGATAGATATATCTATATATATAGTTGGTCTATCAAAGTTACATGTAGGTCAGTCTAAAATTGAAAACAAATCACGTTACCATAGAGCCAGCGATAGGTGGGCAGTAATATGATAACAAGCAAGACAGACATAGTTAAAATATTAACAAAGAGTGGCCTTTATAAAAAAATAAACCTTTTGCTGACTTATGTTTGACGTCAAATTTGTCAAGCTGCTCTTGAGAGAGGAACCCCGCTGGGAAATCATAACTAGAAATGAGATGATGGAATATGCTATTTTTTCATACAATCTGCGTTTGTATCGAAATATCATACTCATTTATCTATTCTGATCACCTTTGATAAAAAGAGAACGTTTCCTTTGAAAATGTACGAGGTTGACTTATAATAAAGTAATGATATAATTATAGAGAGCAGATGGCTAAGTAGAGAGTTGGTTTATTACCTCCTTAACAGAACTCTCCTGTGCCAATATAATATCGTGTCGATTGCTTTATGTGGTCAAGTATATCACAACCTTGCGCACACGACAGTGTAAATAGCTATCAGATATCCAGTTGTATAAAGTCAAGTTGAATCAGGAAAATGGATACAAACAAATTTAAGATCGAGAAATATGAAAATCATGTTTAACTTTTGGTAAAATTTTAATAATTTTGCGTTTGTTTTGAAGTCAAGAAATAATCAAGTTATGTACTGATATATTTCTTCTCGATATGTTTTAAAAATATTTTGCTTTTTGTTTTTGTTTTGTTATAAAACACAACGAGTTGTACAAATAATCAAGATTTGAACAACAATTGAATGCGTGGGAGTTTGTGTGTGTGTTTGTGTTGGATTATTTTCAAATGAACATGAAATGTTTGAAGTAATATGTTATATGTTATTGTAATACCTTTATTAAACTGAATGAGTTAAGTATGAACTCCGTATGTGATCTTTCGTGGCTTGTAAACTCGTGTCTTGGACCCCAAAAAGCATTCGAATACGAGATCATCGGATATAGTTTTATCAATTGTCGCAAGATTTCGCGCAAGAAATCAGGATTACGAAGCAAGGTAGGGAAAATGTGCACATCGATTTCTCTCTTTCTGCATTTTTGCTTAAACACGTTCCCGTGCCTTATCTTTTGTTATTAAGCAAGGGTGTAAGAAAACACAAGGCTGTGTGTCATCGCTTCTAATTAAATCCCACCAGAAGTTCGCTACGATGCGCTTCATACGAATCATTACTGAAAACCCGTTTCCAAGCTGTGGAAGATGTTAGTACAGGTTTTATATTGCCTTCGACATCAACATTTAGCCAGTTGGTGCCCACAAACGTTTTTTATACCAAAAATATCGTATGCAAATGTAAAAGCTGATTTGTCAATATTTTTGTACGTTAGGAAGTCCTACACTTATGGAAACATACAACATATACTTCAATATGTTACAAGCCGATGCCTATAGGGATTGTATTACTTTAATATATTAAAAGAAATCTCAATTATCAATTCTATTTTTTTTATTTCGCTCCCAAACGCCAGAGAACATGAATGTTGTGTCGTGTGAAAGCCATTTTGTTCAATAAGACAGTCGGCTTTGAAAAATAGCAAATACGTTCCAATAAGAAACGTTTAAATCAGGTTGAGAGGCTGTATGACAGAAAACGAGACATAAATTAAATGTGCTGTATTTACACAGTACGAAAATACTTAAGGCAGCCGTTCGAAGATTCACGGCTGCCTACAACTGAACATAGGCAAATTACGTTCAATACGTTTGAAGTGATATGTGTGGCTGGGTTTAATAGAATGCAATTTTAAAAGATAAATCATGTTATTGTGTTACACATACGCTTGAGGTTATATAGTTTAAAGAAACTGAGCTGTGAATAAACCTATTTAAAGATTGATTACAATGACTTGTCTTACTGTCTTCAGGCTTTCGTAACTATAGATCGAATTACAATATTATCATATGTTTTCTTCTCAACATTTATTAATACTAATTCTGTTCATTTTTCCACCGAAGAGAAATGACAAGTTCGTCTAGCACTGATATAAAAATTTATATTTGCTTATTATCAATGCCCTGAAGAAGTATTGGTTTAAACCAGAGCATGTTTGCTATTCTGTAGTATGGGTTCTACATATGCATGTACCTAAAAAGCATAAAGTACCGTGTGGCATACTTATAAGTAGATTGTCTGAACACTCTGGATTGATTCATCAGAGTTCAACACCACATTTAACGGTATTTCATTGTCAAGTATACGTTTCTTAGTAAGGTTTTTGTTGCCTATACGACTTGGTTTTAGAACCATTGATAGTCTGGAGACATTCCATGGGAATATTACTTATTCCTATAAAAGGCATGGGGTTTTAAGCCGTAACTAAGGTTAGTTCGATCATTTGACGGCGACGCGGGCAACATAGAAAGCACCACATAACATACACAGGACAAAAAACAGGACATAACGACAAATCGGCTTGATGATCAGAGAGACGCCCACCTAACCACCCACGCTAGGGAAGGATGTATGTCGAGTAGTTTGTTCCAGATTTGTTTGTCCTATGCAAAAGCTAAAGCTAGATACATATATGTGATTTGATATATTGGACTTCAAATCTTGAGGGCATGCTGACGGTTTTTGTGCCCCATATCCCAGTATTAAGACTGAAAATGTTTATTGAACGGCTAAAACAGGTTAATCCTTATTATCGGCTATATTTGTCTTCGTGTCTGTCTTGCCACGGCCGCTTTTACGCATTTGGTTTTTCTGACCGGCTTCGATCAAACTTAGTCACAGACATCATACAGTATTATTGTTCTGGAAATAAATGATTCCTCACGATAGAAACAACGACAACATGTAACTTTACGTACAGGTTCTAATATATGACTATTTTAATATGCTATTATGTGTATATTTACCTTTGATTTGGCAGTGGAACTTTCCAACAAAATGGAATGAAGTTTTGCCTTTTTTTATACAAGGCATGTAGTTAGAACCTCAACGTTTGTCTTGACCACTTATTAATCCAAAGAGAAGGTCAAGGTCAAATGGTCAAATGATTCAGTTAACGCCACAAAGTTTACACGCACCGTTTGTAAAAAAAATAATGTCTTTTTTTATATTGTCCACCAAAGGGCACAAGTGATATATAGCATTTCCACAAGAGTTCTTCAACAAACTGAAAATAATATTTAATTGTTTGCCAATCATTTCTAAAAGAAATTAGTGACTGTCGCGTAGTTTTTCTATACCATAAATAAAGATTTCATACAGTTGATCCAGGAAAATAAAGGGAGATATAGGGTAGTGGAGATGGAAAATAATTATTTTATCAGTAATGAGCGCTTACATTATCACACATCAACGACACATTACATAATTCAAGATTTCATAAATATACGTATTAGTCTGCACATGTACATGAAAATCTCCCATAAAATAACAAACTATTGCCAACATTGATCAAGTTTCATATGTGTAATGTTATGGTTTAGACATAGCTTTATGTAAACAGGAAGCCAACACATTTCATTTTTATAGTTTCAGTATTTCTCTGAACGAAGTTTTTCCCGACATGCCTTATGTTAACACAAGAGAAATCTTCAATCGTACATAATATAAGAAATTAAGTTAGACCAACTGTTTAAAAATATATGAATGACCATCTTGAAACATAACTTTAATTTCTCAAGGGGGTGACCATTCTTTCGTACTTCTCTTTTTCTATATCTATACATTTGTAGATAATATATAAATATAAACATATACGTAATGTCATTAGTCGTTTGTCTGGGTGAGTTTATCTCTCACGGGCAATGAGGTATATTGAACGTCAGACAAAGTTAAAGCGTACAGATATAATTTCCATGGGGACTTTTGGGGTCACGGTTAAATAATGTTCGTGTTTAACTTGTCCACGGCATCGAACTATGTGGGAAAAAAACCATTTCCGGCCCCTTGTCGCTTTAGTTTTGTTAACATGTATTCTAATTCTTGTATAGTACTTTATATTGTAGTGTGCGATTTGCAATGTTCACTCCAATCTGTAGGAAATATCTTTGATTATGAAAGATGCGTCACAACTGAAATAGGGATTCACAAACAACACTTTTCAGATTTAAATCAGAAAAAGAAGTAGGTTCGTTTATAAACGGCCTATATTACTGGTTACACATGTAGGACGTGATTCATTTCTGTCATAGATGATCAAAATATACGATATAAACATCAAATTATAAAATAAATAACAAAAGACTAAAAAACTAAAAAGTTGATGTGTAGCATTTATTATGACATACATGATTGGTCCACAATAAAATAAATGTTATTTATCCAGCAGTGTTATACAGGATTATTTGCAGGTTACAATGTGCGAGACAAACCAAAGTTGTGAGTTTGTTAATACATACATAAGTGTCTCTTAACTCGGATTCAGATTGAAGGATCAAAACCAAAAACATACCTGTATTGTGTTGACAATTCAAATATACGCAAGTCATACAAAACGATTCCACTTTGATAATAAGCTATTGGCTTAAATGTATACCAAATTAAAAGTTTACACTTTGTGCTCTTATTCTATCAATTTTTTTAGAGTGAAGAAATGTAATTTTTTCACGAAAGCTAAACTCGACGGCAAAGCACCTATTATTCAAACATTTAGTGCGAAGAATTTGGACGCATCCAGCTGTCATAACATTCCTGCTATTTATATATTCCTATCAGATATACTCAATAGTCTCTAACGTTTCCGCCTGTAAACAAAAATATTTATTTATCGAGAAAAAAAATATCTTTAAACACAAGGTTCATTTTATATTTTATTTTGCTTATAATCTTATGTCGTGGTTTTTAAATTTAATATGCGTAGTTAAGTGTTCACAATGACGAACACAAGCACACTGCCTTTTAACAGCTGCCATGTGTTCAATATATAATCATATACTATATGGTTATGTTTCCAAACCTGACAACAGCTGCTTAGGTCTGAGGCTGACCACATGAAAGCAAATACATTCCGAAAAGTCATTAATTAATATTAATCGGATGTTTTACTCTTAAAACACCTGGTGTTTAAAATCTCGGAACTGTTAAGAAATAAAAAAAAAATCAGTTTTTCTACTATTTCTGTAACGAATGACCCAGAGACATCAGATTTATGAAGGAGGGATCGGTTGATTACTCGCAATAAATGGTAATTGCCATTCACGGTTCATAAATCGGATGTCTCTGGGTCATTAATTACAGACATAGTAGAAAAACATAATTTTTTTTTTATTTCTTAGCAGTTCCGATATTTTTTTGATGTTTGTCAGTGGAAACAAGAATGCCAGATGACAAACCCATTATATATATAATCGTTATAGTATTTTTGTACATTTGCATATCTTAGAACTTTTCTATGTACAGCTACGAAATAATTTTTTTCAGTTTTTCTACAATGTCTGTAATGAGTGACCCAGAACCAATTACCTTTTTTGCGAATAATCAATAATTCTCACAATAAATGGTAATTTCCATTCACGGGGGATCGATTGATTACTCGCATTAAATGGTAATTGCCATTCACGGTTCATAAATCTGATGTTTGTGGGTCACTGATTACAGACATAGTAGAAAAATTGAAAAAAATATATATTTCCAAGCAGTTCCGATATTTTTCTGATGTTTCTCGGGGGGCAACGCGAATGCCAGATGACAAACCCATTTTATATAAAATCATTATAGTATTTTTGTACATTTGCATATCTTGGAACTTTTCTTTGTACAGCTACCAAATAATTTTTTTTTCAGTTTTTCTACTAGGTCTTTAATGATTGACCCTAAGACAATTACCTTTTTTTTGCGAATAATAAATAATACTCACAATTAATGGTAATTGCCATTCACGGGGGGTCGATTGATTACTCGCCATAAATGGTAATTGCCATTCACGGTTCATAAATCTCTGGGTCACTCATTACAGACAGAAAAACTGAAGAAAACATTTAATTTCGTAGCTGTAAATTCCGAGATATGCAAATGTACAAAAATACTATAACGACTATATACACTCTTCAAAAAAAGAAACGCAAAACCCAAATATCAATGTAAATTTGATGGTATTCAAGGACGTGTA
>JAVFBZ010206224.1:0-13426 GCA_032466195.1 Katharina tunicata
TTGGCCCTGCTAGCCAGAGACCCGAGTTCGAATCCCGGTAGAGGCAAGCAAAATTTTCTTTCTCTACATTTATACAAGAATATATATACATGTGTTGTAAAATTCACAGTAGTTTAGAAGTAAAACTGCGAAACGTAAAAACAATCTGTTGACGGTTCTTAATATGACTGCTTGTCAATACTGTGTTGAGTGGTGCAGCAAGTTTAGCGTACCTTGGTACAACATGATGATAATATCCCGTAAATCCTAACAGAACGAAGGCCACCTTCCGTTGTTGGGGTCTGTCAGCTGCTAACAGGATCAGACGATCTGCCGTCTTGCTCAATCACATGACCAAGATACCGCAACTTTCCTTTGAATAGATGGCATTTCTTGCCTTTAATCTTAAGATTATACTTTTATCACAACATCCAATGTCATTGTCAGTAGCACTAATATCACTCTTACAACATTAAGTAGATGTCAAATTATATCCAAAATTTATCTTAGATATAACGCTTTAAAAAACTCTTGGTACAGGTACTTCATTTTCAATGACTCAACAGTTACTAACATGGGTGATAGTAATGTCAATAGTCTCTTTGGGTACACGGTTTTAGAATACCAATGAGAGTTCAAGTAAATGCCACTATCAGCAAAGTTTGTTATTTGTTCCCGTATATGTCCATCAACACCATTAGTAACGAGTGTCGGGGCCAATGACTAATCCATTTGGAGGGTGCACAGTATCTACCTTTTCAACAACAGCGATATACTGGTTGATACTCGGTCTTGTTGAACAATCAATAACTAACACAGATCTAGCAGGTATTTGTACTGACTTAGTCTCTGAAACCCTAACTCTTTACTCTGTTTCATAACGTTTATCAGCGTGCTCAACTCTGATCTCAGTTTGTCGTGCAAAAACATGAGTCCACACAAACTCATTGATATCTAGTTTTATAATACATAATGTCCCAAACTTTCTTTTAAAGTCTTAAACATATGATTAAAAAAATAACAACCTTTAACACCAGGACAGTTGATTATTCATTGAAATGCAAACAGGATATTACACCATAAGAAAAACAATTTGTGGAAAGTTTTTATTGTGAGCTGTCGGGCCAAGCTCAATATAGCCCAGGAACGGAACGTCCAGTCCCTGATGTCCGTGATGGATGAGGTTCTTCGTCCGAAACCTGCGCCCCCGTGTCTTAAAGGTAATCTATGTAAATTCATTTCTCAATATGGACACTGTAAATATTTATACTTGTGTCTGAAATAAAGCTATATTATTATTATTTTTATTTTTATTACAACTTTACACCCACCTTAAATAACATCTGTATCTGGGCAATCACCAACAGCTTTGTCAGCCTCGACTTAGTCTCTCACCCGCCATGTGGCTTTCCACTATATGTGGTTCTAGTTTAACGATTCTGCTGTCACATGAACCTAGTTGTTGGTGTTGTTGTTATTATACGATGGACATTCTCTCCGAAAATGATCTGTGGATCCACAGTGCCAACAGCGTCTAGATTGGCCACCCCTTTGTCGTTGTCGAGGGCCGTTGTTTCTGCCCCTGTTCAGTTCACGCATCGTGGATTCTATTTTTTGTTGTCGTTGTCCACTGTTCCACTTGTTTCTTGACCTCAGTCAGTAATTGGTTGTCAACTGATGTCTGCTGGACTGCGACATTTCTGGGCACCATTGACGTACCTCCGATCCACTCCTGGGCTCGATCCTTCGCTTTGAAGAAACTCAGATGAGTGAACCCAATATATATAGGCGTCGAATCTCTCTTTGAAGGCCGTCATCACGAACCGCTCCGAACAGTCGACCTTTTATTGTTTGTTCTCTATTTCCCTCTAAACGAAGGGTCAAGCACAGCAATGCGATTAAACAGTTCAACAAGAGCCAGAGAACATGTAAGCAGATCTTCATTGGCTTTCTGCTTGTAGCCTCTTGAGGTTGAGCGAGAGAATCACCATCACCAAACATTATGGATATCTGGATAAGTGTCCAACTATAAAAGCAGCTTATTGTTTGATTTTCAATTTTTTTAGTTGCCAACGAATGTCTGTCACCCATTCACGAACAGTGGAATCGCCGTCGTCATGCACTGATAGTTATATTATTTGAATCGTTAAGATGACCAAGATAAATTGTTAATCAACGGCGAGATAAAAGTTCTTGCAAAAGATGGCCGCTTGACATGTGTGGGGAATACCTAATCACAAACAAGGAGTGCGCAAACACATTTTTCGAAATACACATTGCTTTAACCCTGTGGATTTATATTAATAATTTAATTTGTTTAAAACTGCTATCCCACAAATATTCGTTGCTGATTTCTCAAAATGACGAATCCGCAAAATCTGCATTCTGCTAGAAAACCATTTGAAAATTCCCTAACATTGAAAAGTACCCACACAGCACAATATTTAATCAAGTAACCTAAACTGAATAAATTAAAAAACACTTGTAAAGGATAGGATGCAGATTGGCCACTTTGTGAAAACGATGATTGTTCACAACAGACGGATTGGACACACAATAAAAATGTTGGTTTTCATTGGTCCCTTTTACAGACAGCTAAGACGAAATCGTTTTTAAAGATTTTGATTTTTTTCACAACAGTGGTGTAATAGACACACATTAAGAAAACTGACAAATAACCTCAAATATCAAACATATAACAGTAACTAAAACAACAATACAACAATTGAACTAACACGGACTAGAAAATGTCTCAAGCAAGAAACATGACGTCTTATAGAATATTGTGTCGTTATGTTCGCCATCAATCTCAAACTGCATGATGTCATTCCAGTTAATAACATGACCTTCTTCGAAAGTGCGGGTCCGGAAGATCTTCATCTGTTGGGAAAGAATTTTCCAATACAATATGTCCAATGTCTGCAACTGATAAACTGTGTAGGGATAACTCTTCCTAGACAACTTTATAACCTTTGCTTCTTCTGTGGGAACGAAAATGTCACCTGTTTCCGGAGTGCTCTTTCAATCAGACTGTTGATGGAATCATTCTGGCCGAGTGATTATTTAAAAAAAAAATACTGAGTGATGCGTTTGATTGATGTAGCCTTCTGTTGAATAAATAAAAGATACATTGCTGGTAAAATAGAGTTTTTATTTTGTGCACCTTAGCCATCTGCAAAGAATGACACTTCTCTTGATTCATTTTGATCTGCCACCTCAAGGAATCTGTACACATTAGAAGCAATTTCATTTGCTCCTCGACCAGCCAAACACTCGTGCCAGAAATAACATTGACCACTAGCATTTCGGAGATTATATATTGTGAAGTTATAACATTGCAACTTGTGTTTGTAAAATAACTCGCCGTTGCACGTTCCTTGATCGCCTGATTAATTTCCCTTACTTTTTCCTTTTCAGTCGTATAATTTTCATACCGTTCCCTTAGACTCTCTTTCTTTTCACCATTTTTCTTGTGGTATGTGTCACAGATTCCACATTGATCTTTTTTTTGCAAGTGGAACATGAGCTTCATCTTTCGAAATATAGTGCTGTAGACGGAATACGAAACGGGTTCAGTGGGTGGTCCCTGATGCATAATTCATGCATTAATGTAACTGTAAGGAGAGGCAAGAGATACTGCATGCTGATGTCATGTCGGCAGTAGTGTGATTCAATCCTGGGGAAGCGATTGATATGATCTATGACCAACTTCTGGAGATGTTCGTCTTTCTCCTTCATACATTGTGTGCAGCCTCCTCGTCTTTCGACAGGTACATCATTCTCGAAGCCAGAGTTATTGAGGGCAGTTCTAACCTGTCTACTTGATATGTTAAAGGTATTAAGAAACATGATACAACACACCTGATGCATAATGTCATTGTTATCTGGAAGGATATATTTCATTGACTTCTGTTTGCGACTCGCTTTTTTTCGCGAGTACTCCATCTGAACCGGAGTAACATGTTTCAGAATCCACTGCCTTTGTGAAGAAAGTTCACCTGTTGAGTAATAGACATTTAGAAGATATGGTCGGCGCTGGTCTGAAATGGATTTGCATTTCAACCCTTGTTTGTCGCAGATTTGTGACGAACACCTTGGTTGCAACTCGTGACGTGATGGGGAACATGTTTCTCGCCATGACCTGTGGAAGCATAACCAAGGTTGTGATTTTTCTTGATTTTCTTACGCTTCAGTTCTTTTCCCGACCGATACCGCTTCGCTGCAGATGTGCCTTCCACTCTGGGTAATTCTTCTACAGCAAAGTCAGACGGTTTCTGTGAGCCAGATAGATCATGTGTAGAATCATCACTAGCTTGGGAATTAACACTGTTATGGTTACTACAAGGGTCACTGTCTTTAATATGATCAAAGCATAGCAGGGCTTCACAGCCTGGAATTATACACACTGTAAATACACACTTTTACAGAATATTGGTATAACACGTTTGCATAATTTCCTCCTCAGATATGTCCGTGTCTAAGCCTTCCTTGTCGGGTTTGTACGACGGATCGTTGTCATCATTGTTGTATATATCGCTGTTGCTGTCAACTTCCGTATCACTGGTTTCTTTGGCTTTGCTTTGTAAATCAACAAGAGTCATCATTAATGTCAAAATTGCTAACCTGCTCAATAATGGAAATAGCTGCAGTCATTTGAGTTGCAATCTTCGACAAGGGAATTTCGTCATCACTATCAGTATTTGTAAAAGTTGAAAGTTTTTACAACAACGTAGTACCATTTTCTGTCCTGCGGCCACCACAGTTGGACTTTTGTTCCTTCTCTCAGTTTGCCACGATCAGATATCTCCAAATCCTTGGCATATACAATGTTTTCATCACCATTGTCCCATTGAATGTCAGTTTGCCATTCTGTAGAGCCTTCTGAATTATAAGTGTGCTATACGTTATTCAAGATATGTTTTAAAAACTACATATTTATGATGTTTACATTTTGGGAAAAGATGGAATCCGTATACAAAGATTTTTATGAGGAGTGTATAGAAATCGGCCAAATGAATGTGTCATCTAAATGTCATAGTAAATCATAAAGCTAGGTTTTCTGACTATTATAACTAAGACGTCCGTAACACAAATTCATCCAAAATAATTTAGATACTGGACACCCACGTGAAACTAACCACTGTGGCTAACTATAACTTGGCACAAGAGTAATTGTTATAGTAACGCTAACCCTAGTAGGCCTAGCTGTAGTAACAAGTAACAAGGCAAAACGATAAGGAACACGTTGCAGTGTGATATTTTCAAGGTACTTGTATTATCAACAGTTTCTTTTCGATGGCAAAAAAATTGTTAAAAATTAATTTATATAGAGACGCCGGGGCCAAATTTTTTTTAATATAAAATAGAAAAAAAAGTCGCTGCCAACACAGAAAACGCCACGATGCATTTACAGGACAATAAAAACGACGCAACAACACATCGGTTTCCTGAGCTCCGAGAACATCAGGACACAAGAGGCTTCCACCCTAGCTCTTCTGAACTTTTATAGAAGAAGATTTATGTCAGACAAATCGAAAGGCGTGTTTTACCTTTCTCGTAAATAACACCACACATCTGTAACTTAACATTCTGTAAATATTTACTGACTTAATGTTTTCCACAAGTCCCTTGGACGATTCCCCCAACTGTGTGGTTGCCATAGGGATGCCAGAGCATGTTTGTTGGTGTAACAACTGGAAAAATTAAGTTAAAACTAAACGTAACCTATTCGGCAAAGCAAATTTGAAAATTAATTTGTTCTGTTGCGGTCTAAATACGGTGACAATAGATCAAATACGCTTAATTGTTTGAATGCTGATGAAAATGCTTACATCTTTTAATGTTGGACTGGTAATCACTCTGTTTTAACGTACTCTCAACATATAATGATTAGATCTTAAAGCCTATGAAAATCAAAGGATGTACAGAGTATCAAAGCTTTGTGTTACTGTAGAAATGTTCCATTTTTATTAGCTGAACTAATTTCCTTGCCAGTCATATTCTTGGTAAAATAATCAGATCAAATGAATAGAAGGGCGTGACTTTATTATAAATACCAGCGGGAAATCGCCGAGGTTTTTCCAGTCAGGCCTGTGAAGGTTAACACTGTTAATATGGACATTATACTGTGTTCCTGGGTGCTATATTTACTGAAGGTCAGAGCTGCTAATCAAACCGAGATGTTCGCTGGTACTGACTCCAAAGTTTCCGAAAGACCAATAATTCCCCTGCCGACTAATCTCACCAAACTTCCATTAGAAAATACGACCGTGTCGAAGTCATCAAAATCTGACAGTGAAGGTCACATCTGGAATTGGAGCTACCTTCAGGTTCTGCAGATTACAACGATCATGGAAGCACCGGAATGCTAACTAGAATGAACTCCAATGTCCCTCCACCATTGTCCCAACCGCTCACTTTTACTATTAATTGGGATCAACCGCGAGATGAGATATTAATCGAAACTACTATTTCAGCTTGCGGCGAAGAAGAGCACCTCTGTTTGAGCCATGTCGGTCAGTCGCGTAGATCCTGTGAATTCACATGCTCGTCTTGCAGATGTGATCCGTCCTGCTATCGTTACGGTGACTGCTGTGTAGATATCCTAAGCGAAGGCCACGCCGTGTTAGATAATGATTTTGCAGAATTCACCTCTTGTGTAGAACCCCTATGGACAATTTACGAAAACATTACTTCTGCTCTCATGGTGACTAAATGTCCGTCAAACCACACCGTGAAAGACGACGTCCTGACAAAGTGTGAACAACCAGATACTATGATTGAAAATCAAGCCACTCCGGTTACTGACCTAACATCGCTTGTCACTTTCCAGAATAAATATTGTGCCGAATGCCACAACTTTGACAATTACGCAGTATGGACACATACTGTCACATGTTTAGACGCTGGTCCCCTTTACGGCGTCACGTCGAAGGCAGACTTATGGCGGGCAATTGTGGATGCTGCTTGTAAACTAGTTACCCATCCCCCGAACGATGTTCCCGTACACCGCTGCCCTTTAACCACAATCGACTCGTGTAACGTCACAGGAGATTGGCAGGAAACTGACAATTCTCAGTTGACAGAATATTGCGACTTGCACTACTATCCTATAAAATACAAAAAAACTTTGTATAAAAACGTCTTCTGTGCAATTTGTAATGGCGCTGTTTTAAAATACGACAGCAGTGAGGCCTGTCAGCATTGGCCTGTAATGCCATTTCCCTTGAGTGTCATATTATCCTTTGATACATCGAAGCAGATTTTTGAAGAAGCACCTGACGAGAGCTATTGTAATTCCGAGGAAATAGAAGATCCATTTAATGTAAGTACGTATTTCAACTCTATCTAGATTAATCGTATGAATCAATAGGTTGGCTAAAACAAAATTAGCTTCACAATGAAATAATTTGTATAATTGATGTGCGCCTCTAGCTATGTGCAGTGTGTTTCGAGCTTACATTCATACATTATCTTGCAACGAAGCTAAGACTTAATTGAGGTGGTGTCACATTATTATTTGGTTGTGATTGTCACTGTTTATATGTCGGAATACACCGACGTCATGTAAATGAATTACTCTTTGGCACGGCGTTAGATACCAAACAATCAATCAATGAATCAGTTATAATTGACGTATGGTTTCCTATGCGTCTTTCACAAATACGAATGACCTGATGGAAAAAAGGATGTGTCGTTATCGGTGGTTAATAGGTGGTTTGGTGTTGAAATAACACCCTTAAACTATTTCAAAATAAGAGATTCCGGTCCGGTGTAAATGCGTGGAATATTGAGACTGGTTTCTTTGGGACTAATATAGCGGTGAGGGAGCACTTACATGACATGGCCGCGTCGTTTATAATAAAAACCTGTGGCGAAAACACGACACACCAATAATAATAATAAGGCTATGTACAAATTAGTTTGTAGATGAAGTAAATGCCCATTACTAATTAAAGCTGAAACATTATGACCATGCAGTTTTCAGACTGACTTTCCAGCTGCTAGATTTAAAGAAAAAGATCGCCCAAAAAATGTTTTTAAATATTTGAATTAAAATATGTCCGAACATAATCAACCTAATCAAAAGTAGTTGGCTATATTTATCGCGATTTTGTGACGTGTCATGAAGTAAAGCCATTGTTGAATAGTCAGCTATTATAATCAAATTTCGGCTCATTTGATTTCGTGCCCATTTACAGATGTTAATAGTCATGCATTAAACAAAAAACAATGCCACTTTTGCACGTGGCATCGTTAACATGATCTGAATTACATATATAAAAAATTGTTTTTATAAAAAAAAAATACGAACGATAATATGATCCCAAGTAGAAAAATCTGAAAAAGAAATCTAACGATCGAACAGACGATAAAATGATCTGAAATAGAAATCTATGGTATGAGCGATATATTGGTCTAAATTACGAACGATAAAATAAGGTAATGGTGAACCCTAAAGTACGAAGGGTAAAATGAACTGAAGTAGAAACCATACGAACGCTAAAATGATTTTAAGTGGAAATGTAAGGTACGAACGATGTAATAAACAGAAGTAGAAATCTAAAGTACGAACGATAAAGTGATCTGAAGTAGAACTCTAAAGAATGAACGATGAAATAAACTCAAGTAGAATCTAAAGTACGAACACTAGGATGATTTTTAAGTAGAAACCTAAGGTGCGAACGGTAAAATAATCAGACTAAGAAATCTAAAGTACGACCGATAAAAATATCTTACGTAATTTAAAAATTATCTGTAGTAGAAAATCGTCATTTTAAATCTAGCGAATCCATGAGAACGAATCCTTTTCCGAAACCAAAGAAAATCGCTTTGAAACCAACTTTTGGGAGGAAAATAGAATTGTGAAAAGAATTGTTTAATTGAATATATAAAAAATAACATGATTTGAATTGTCTTTATTTTTTTCAGGAGAAGTGTGTGGCGGTCAAGTGCCAATCGAGACAGGTCTTGAGAAATGGAAAATGTGATTTTTTTCTTTGAATCCACGCGAGGCTTAGGGTTTAAACTTTCCATTTTGTTATTATCCGATAATGGTACCCTCAATATGCGGTATAAACAGTTTGCTTACCAATACTTTGCATCCTTAGGTGTTATTTCTGAGCTCGGCTATGCTGTGATAATAGACAGGCTTGAAATTATCCCTTTGTTGTCCCTTAAGCAACACAACACTTCCAGTTCAGCTATGTTGGCAAAGATGGATATTGTAAGCACATCAAATACATCACTAAACGAACTTCAGAAATATGTTACAGCGTTGTCAAGCTTCAGTTTTACAATTAGAGACGACGATAACAAGATACATAGATTTTCATCAAGTTATCAGGCTTGCCCTGACCCATCTTCGCTGATGTATAATATGTCTGTCAGTGTTAGAACATCACCCTTGAGAATGATAAAAAGAAACGTTTTGGGATGTATGCACATCAAATACTCTTGTCTTTCTTATGTGCACTATGGCCCCATAATACTACAACCGGACTGTCCGTTCGTAGAGTATAATTTGTCCCTGTTCAATTTCTCGTATGACTTTCTTTCAAATAATCTCACCTTTTTTATCTCGTCCTTTCCTGTTGAACCTTCTCGTATTTATCTGTGTGGAGAAGTTCTCAGACTGTGTTCTGACGTCTTGGACCAAATAAGTTCAATTTTATCTCCGAGTCGGTTAATAGAATAGACGTCGGTTAATAGAATCCAATTCACCAGAGCAAGACCCAATTCTTACGATAGTTTCCCTTGTCTGTCTCAGTTTCTCCTTATTGGACCTCTTACTGACGTTCATAGTGTACTCAATCTTGCCACAACTCCGTACATTTCCAGGTAAGATGACCATGTTTCTAGTGTTGCATCTCTTCGGTGCCCAACTCTTCTTTGTGGTAGGATCAAACAGAACGGATGACCCCACTCTGTGTAAAGCGATGGGCATCCTAATCCACTATTTCTGGCTAACTTGTTTCATGTGGATGATGTCGTCAGCTTATCATATGTATAAATTGTTTAGTAATCTCTTGCCGTCCAAAGGTGTCACACACGATGAAGCGAACAAAATCATTGCATGTTACTGTGTCCTTTGCCACGCTGTGTCCACCGTTGTGGTTGCGTGTTCTATAACGTACCACGTTATCAACTCACGAGGTTCGGACATAGTGTATGGTGGCAAAGTCTGTTTTATAAGAGGAAATTTAGGCATTGGGGTGTTTTTTGCTGGCCCTTTGTCCATTATGCTGGTATTTAATTTGTTCTGCTTTGCACAAACCGTTAAGACCATACGCTCGGTTCCTAACATGGCAAATTTCTCCAACAAAGGAAACCGAACATTTATATTTGATTATCTTAAACTGGCTGTATTCTTGGGATTCAGCTGGCTCTTTGGTTTAATTGGTTCTGCTTTCGAACTGGTGGTGTTGAACTACATATTTGTCTGTCTGACCGGAAGTCAAGGCTTGCTGATCTTTATCTCGTTCTGCTTAATGGGTAGATCTCGGAAGTTGTTGAAGGATCGCCTTTGTGTGAATGGTGAGTCGCTTGATTCTGTGACTCCAAACACAAACCTGTCAGGACGTGACATTAATACAATTATTTGAATTTGTGTTTAAGCCATCATTTATTTCGGAAAGAGAACAAGTCGAAAATGAAGTGCTGTTTTTCACAGTGTAACTATTGAAGGTGAATGCCAAAATCGTTGGTTTCTTTTGGAAGACATGAGAATGTCACTGGTATATGTGATGTAAGCTTCTTATTCGTTTGGTGCGAGGTTACAGCTTGGTCGTTTGTGTATTTTATCAAGATGATAGTAGAGTATGTAGAAATTTGTGTTGTTTTTTGGTACAATCTACGATCTTACAAAATGATTTTCCATTCTTAATAATTATTTATAATAAATATATTTGTATGATGGGTTTCGTCAATGAGATATAAAGCACGTGTACACATAGTCTATACCTGTTTGGTTTTTAGTTCTTTTTATTTCGTTTCCTGTTCCGAATACAAGCAGGTTTGTTTGACCTATGAAACTTTCAGAGCTAACCTAATTTTGCTTCCGTCGTGTAACATATGTTTAAAAAGCACATATATATAATGCCGCAACACGTTATTTAATAATGAAGGTGTCCTTGGTCAGTGAATCTTTTCAACTATCTTGCCTCAGAAACAATCAGCATATGGCTTTCTTTCGTAGACAAAATGTAAACAATAGGACAAGACAAACACGATATAATGTAAGCCTTGACTGTTTGTTCGATTGATATGTTTTTACTCTCTGATCAAGGATATTTGCCTCTCTTGACGACGTCTATGACTTGTCGTTGGTTAGAGGAAAATACTTTAATTGGTTATCGCAAGACCATGAATAATATCTACAACTGTAAGAATTTGTATAAAAGATAAGTCTGTCTATTAAGGTTATTATTTAATTCAGGATAATGGTCCTAGTATTTTCTCTCTAAAAAGTTCTGTACGTATACACCTCACGAAAGACGGAATAAACTTATACGAGATTGAAAGATGAATTGACGTTCCAACAACATGCACAACATGGCCACTGCTACGCAGCGATCATATCCTGACCGAAAGTACAGACAGGAAAATATATACAGAACATCAAAGTGAATGGCACTTGATGCACAAGTGAGTTTGTATTGCGAAAAAATAAAATAAAACGAAAAAGTATAGATGGGTTTACGTCCTGTTATGTCTAATGTCTATCCTGAATCAAGCACCATCCTTGCCAGATGGCGGTGACGTAAAACATCGACATTTGCTATAACGCCTTGCGACGATTAATTCATACCAAAAGAGTGCTCAATGAAACTCATGACATCCGATCCAGTGGATCTTTAAACATTTTGAAATTCCATTACCTGAAATTGTATCCTGTCCGAATAAACGGACAGAAAACTATCAGGGTACGTGTTAGGCCAATACTAGCTGGTACTTGTGTTGGGGAATAAGAACGGCCAATTAAAACAACTGTGTGCCCTTTACCAGATGAGTCTTAACAAGGACGTTAAAGACGATTTATTCACATCAAAATTAGGATGACGATTACTATCCGAACGAGGTCCAGTCTGAAGCACAGTTCAACATTAACAATACGATTTAGTGGTGCTGTTGGTGGTAATGAATCGTCAATGCAAGCCCACTTGCGAATCTTCTTTAAGATCCCACGTTGTGTCTCCTAAGCTGATTTTCAACTTTTAAAATAGTTAAATATTCTTCTCCAGAAATCCAGGAGAAAATGTTATGAAGTGCGAGGGGATATACACTTTCCAATATCTCCCGTTTTTAACCAAACGAGTTCTATATACAAAAACTAATAACAGAACGTCTGAAATGAATAATCAGATTACTTTAAAACACACAAGACTAATAACGTCTACACTAAAACGACAGAGTGCAGCAATGTGAGTAATGCTTCCTGTAGATTCTTCCGGGAGACTGTACAGCACAGTAAATCATGTAAACCTACATAATACACAAAATTGCACACAGCAGCAATTTATCTACATGCACATGCATGTTTATAAAAAAATGTCATGTTTGGTCATTTTTTCATTCATTAATTAGATGAGTCTCTCCGGGCATATCTTCCAACTAACACCTAGAGACATGTAAGGAATTACATTCCTAAGTGGTTATCAGTGTTGGGTATTTAAATTGTATGTTTCAATGATTGGGGTTTTACGCTGTGCTTAAGGTTATTTCAGTTATACCACGGATGACCAGCCCGGAGTTAAATACTCGTTTCCACAATAGATTATGATCTACCATAAAAGTTTATTAAATTCTGAATCAATAACCTCTTCCATTAGATTTAAACTAATGCTGTTTTGATCATATCAGTTTACTGACAACCTATGTCATCTCTAACTTATATTATTTAAATGTCACAAACAATGCCCATTAAAGATTAAAGTGACAAATAATTGTAATCGAGCTGTAGTCGTTAACGAAGAATTAACAGTTCTCTGATGGTGATGTCTTTAACAAAAACATAACGTTGATTCATTTGATAAACAAGCCTAATTGACTTTTACTAACTTTTTCCATTAGATACGATTTAAAGTTAGATGGATGTTACTTATTAAGCTGATCACATTTGAGCAGTACACTGGTAATTGCATACTGAAGCCGCTAAGTGTAATACACTTTGAAATCCGACACGACAAGTTGTTTCGAAAGCAACCACATCAATATTTAAAATTCACAAGAAGCCTTTATAAGCGTGGCTTAGCAAAACTCGCCTTTGAATTTGATATACAGTATTAAGACAGGTTCGAATATAGATTGTCCATTGGGGTCTGCTTTTAGAATATCTGAAATCGTATGATTTGTTTGTATAATCTCATTTAACTTCGTCTCATTTTTCCATGCTAAAACCAGGTCCAACTTTTGTTTAATGTGAACTGTTAAAATTCGGTAAAAGAGA
>JAVFBZ010206235.1:0-13426 GCA_032466195.1 Katharina tunicata
ATTAGAGATACAACAATTTAACAGCAACCAAAACACTCTGAACCATGACAATAACTGAGGTCATAGGTCATATTAGAGATACAACAATTTAACAGCAACCAAAACACTCTGAGCCATGACAATAACTGAGGTCAAGGTCATATTAGAGATACAACAATTTAACAGCAACCAAAACACTCTGAACCATGACAATAACTGAGGTCATAGGTCATATTAGAGATACAACAATTTAACAGCAACCAAAACACTCTGAACCATGACAATAGCTGAAGTCATAGGTCATAGATAAACAAGAATATACCGGCAACCATAGCACTCTTAACCATGACAATAACTGAGGTCATAGGTCATATTAGAGATACAAGAATAAAAAGCACTCTGAACCATGACAATAACTGAGGTCATAGGTCATAGATATACAAGAATATACCAGCAATCAAATCATGATAACTGATTTTTGAAAATATTATTTCACATTCTGCCATACGGCGTTGTCTTTTTAAAGGCTCATAGTATTTTGATCAAATATTATATGATGTACATGTAACTCAATCGTGTGAACCCTGATCCTCTTGGTGTGGTAACTTTGCATATTGCAGAAATACAAAAAGACATACAGTATTTATTTTCTTGGATGAACAATACTAATTACAAAGTAAGATAACCAGTGTTGCAAAGGTAAATTTCTGATATTCAGGCTTAATATTTGTGTACATTTAACTGGACAAACGATACTTCTGTAAACACTACGTCTTTGTTAGATTGGTTGATTTTGTGGACTCCAGAATTTGGGCTTTAGAAAAATATGTAATTCAAACAAGCCTAAATTTAAAATACTTTTGCTCTCATGATTGCCATGAAATAAATAGGGAAAATAACGTCCTTCTTATAATGAACTTAATGAACCTACAAAATGAAATGGTCAAAGAGGGTTTTAAATATTCATAGAGTCTAGTGTCATCTTTCTGTTTTTTAGTTCCGAACAGTATAGAGTTACTACCGTTTAATAAGCCTGGGCAGCTTTTCGCAACACTATTTAATTCGCTAGAAGAACCAGTAGTTCTACAAGGAAGTGCATTTGTATAATGCGCAGATAAACACTGAAAAACAATTTCAGCTTTAACAATTACAGTTCAAAATTCTGAACCACAAACACGAACTTGAGTCATTTACTACAAAACATGACCTACATTATTCTGTGTCTGTCGACGCTGGAATTAAGAGTTTTTTCCAACGAAATATCAAATTACAAAGACATTTTTCTTTAGGTATAGACTCTGCGTTTTGAGGAGAAATTTTAGACTTTCTAGATATGTACTTTTGATCACAGCGATGTCATCGCCACTGTAACTTTTCAAACGACTCAATGTCCGAGAATAGGCCATGGAACAAAAATAATATTTATTTTCATCCAGATTTATTATCCTAGAGATGTGCAAGTTTATGTTAACGATTTACGTATTGTTCATGATTGTTAATTTCAACGTGTTTCTTGTTTCTAGATATTAAAATTGTAACAAACACAACCGTAAAAGTTCCGAAAAACCAATAGGACACTATCTGCAAGTTGTTGTTTTGTATGAAGTTTACAACCCTTGTATACATTAGATGAAGTCGTAATTAGATCCTAAGTACCAGTGCCCCCATTAGGCGCACTCCAATGAATTCAATCATCAATCTATACGGACTCTACAGTCTACAATATGATACAATATAATCATAATTTTTTACGTCTATTATTATTATACCTGTCTATTGAAAGTATATTCTTGGATATCCTGTTGTTAGCGGTAGGTGACCATGGCTTCCTCTACAGACATATTGATTGATTGATTGACAGACTAATTTCAAAATAGGAAAAAATAATAGCTGGTTTGTTTAGTAAGCGTTTAACACCAATCAAATAAATCAAATAAATAAATAAATAAATGTAACATGTGTCTTACTTGAGCTTGAACTATCCCAACATAACCTTATTTGTGACATGAGAGCCGTAATAACTTGATATGATCAAATATCAAGTGGTAACTCCAGAACAATGTGTTTTCACTTAAATAAAACCACACCTGATGTTTAATGGATTTCATTAAAACTGAAACAAGAATAAGGCACTATAAACAAGTGTGCAAACATTGAACTTTTCAACGCATTCATCGATGACTTTCATAGTTTGGGTGAATGCGATCGGTTGTTATATAGATTTGTGTATCAATGCAAAGAAAGAAAATGTTGCTTGACTCCACCGGGATTCGAACTGTAATGTTTCTATATATAGATATAGTTACACAGTGTGATCTTCGGAATCAAACAAAAATCCGGAAAAATCGATGAATTAAACGGAGACTCGCGAAAAATCGTTAATTGAAACATGTCGAGAGATTCCTGACGCACTGGTTTACAATTGTTTAAACGATAAGGCCCTGGCACATAGCTGGTCGAATGTATGTGGGAATGTTGATTTTTTATTCATTTCAAAGAATTTTAAGATATGAGTAATATATTCATTACAAATTTCATCCAAAATTGTTGAAAAAGGCGTCAAACTGTATATAATGTAGGGCAATATGTCCATATGCCTTTTCTCTGTCCTACCATATTGTTACTATTATTTCTAATGTACCTTTCGTGCCACCCTTGGTGATCTTTTGAATGAAATAAATGAATTGAATTGAGTTATTTTAGCTGTTCACACGACATACAATAGTTCAGAGACATATTGGTCGTCTTTTGAGTGAAATAAACGAACTGAATTGAGTTGATTGAGCCACAGACGTCAGCAACGTGTTTGTAGTTATCCACAATATTTGTCTGTCGGTTATATTCTGTCGTGTACAGCAGCGTTTTCATTGTCTGTTAAATTTATAGAGGTTTATATCGGTTATTTTCGATGCACATGCGAAAAATATGTCATTTCATAAGTCTATAATATTATGTCATGTTCATTTCTCACTTATGACATCAAAACGGTAGACTAACGGCTATAACTTTGACTTTAATCGTGTAGTCAACATTGTTAAGTACAAATTACCTGAGAATTGGGTTTACGTAAACCTTATTTTATAACAATCGCGAAAAACTTATTTATAAGTCAGAGTTAAAAGGTTTTATAGATCAGGGAACTGTGTGGTTTCCATCTATGCATGCTGCCATTCGAATCAGTTACACCATATATATATATGTGGAGAAATTAGAGTGGCATTTTGAAAGAGTCTGACGAACGACAAAAAAATTTTGATGTGTCAAAAATAAACTTGTAACTCATACATACTTTTGTTTTGTTTGTAATATAGCAAGCTAGTTTTTCTTGTGATCTTTGTTATCTTTACAGAATTAAACATTGATTTTCTCTTCGCCACCCTGTGTTAACCAGTAACACAGACATGTGGAATGCATGTATATATACTTGTTCCGCCCAACAAAGAAATGCATCAATAAAATCGAAATTGTAATAGCCAAAATGGCTCTCAGCTGGATATAAGTCTTACAAACATGTCTAACACGTCTAGTTATCAACTTTCTCGAAACACGTGTTAGCCAAACTATGCAAACAATTTTTATTCTCCAACTACATTCCTCAATGTTTTGAGATGATAAACTAGAGTATTGTTTTAAATACTGACGTTGTAAAGTTCGGTACATTATATATGAACTGTGATCCCTCAATTGATTATGTAAATTGTTTGAATATTTGAAATGTTTACAGAGCCCTTGACACATACTGTTATTCTGCTATATTGATCTGTCCTATCTCAACTTGTTTGTAGACTGTATGTCTTCACGGCTTTGTGTCACCTCATACGGCCCTTAGTACACATAAAGGAGCCTTCCACATATCTCTGTCTGAACCAAGATTATAACTGATTCCTGAATATGACATTTCACCTGGTCCCACTGTCGAAAGGCTCAGTGTTCTTTCTACAAAGAATTGTACCTGTATATAGAATTCGAAGGTATTCTTAGATAGCATTCCACCTTCAGTAAATGACAGTTCCATATTCTTTAAAAGTTATCTTTTCTCAATACTCTGTTTCGAATTTATTTTATGTCGTTAACAAATTCTGTCTCTTTCGACTCAAGAAGACAGGACGCGAGCCAGGAATTTTATTACGAAAATTTTGATTAATAATAAACTGGGCTCTACACTATTAAGAACGAAATAATCGCCCAGGTAAGGTTTCAGACGGATCCTGTGTCTTTAATATGTGTAGATTACATACCTGAACCATGCCATTGATACATCTTGGTGCCAACTATATACAAATTTAAAAAGGCATTTTATCCCACAAAAAAATAGAATTGGGATATACTTTTTGTTTTCATGATAAATCGATTTGACTGAAATCAATTTACGCTTCACCAGGATGTAGTTCGATATCCATTCACACTGATGTCAACGGCACAGTGTGAACGATTTCCAATCATTCAATGTGATCTCCAAAATTAGTTTTAACCACACAAAAATGTCATCTTGCTCTCATGTTATCCTAGAAATGACCAGTTCGAGTTAACGTTGGCATGTGCAAAATGGTGGCAATAATGTGCAAGGTGGCTACAGCATGTATGTAGGTATATTTATATACACACATGTAGTTATAATTTAGTCTGCAGGCTCGTCTTAGTTCGTGTGACAAGGTGTTAACAGTATCGGTACAATTTCTACTTGGTAACAAACTGTGATGAGAAGTATGAGAATTAGTGAGAAATAAAACGACAAATACATCTCTGTACATAATGGAGCGTATGTAATATAAGCTTTAGGGAAAAGCTATCCCCATCGTCAGGATAGTGGCCACTGCAAAGAGTAAAACTACATGTACATGAAGGTTTATATATACTGGGAAAACAATTGAAGCGAAAAGATCAGCTGATCATGCAGTCTGACAACTCATGGAAAAAAACATGCGATATAAAGGGGCAAGCTTTTCACAACCAAGTGGATTCAATAATTTCATGTAGTGTTACTCTTTGCAGTTGCCTAATGATGGGGTTGATGACGACAAAGCAAGATTATTGTTTATAGGCTTTGCTATTTTTAGTTTGAATTTTAAGTAAAATGAGAAGGAAACAAAACACAAAGTCATAAACAAATTATAGACCATATCAAGGTGTTAATAAAACTGCAGTTACATTTTTTGTAATATTTGTCGTTTACTGCTGAAAGACACTTGAATTGAAATATCAAAGTAAAATGTATGGTGGACTTTTTATGCTACATTTTCTGTAGTGATCATTTCACCAGAGAAAATGTATATTATGGTGTTGTGCATTGTATTAAGCTTTATTCTTTACATTTTCTGTTTCGCTGGGGTTAAATTTTGATTATGTTTCGGTTATTATCATCTACAAAAAATTAATAAATAAAACATGGCATAAAAAGTCCACCATACATTTTACCTTGGTACCTCAATTCAAGTGTCTTTGAGTGGAAAACGACTAATTCTACAAAAATATGTAATGGCAGCTTTATAAACACCTTGGTCAGGTTCATAATTTGGACACGACTTTGTTTTTTTGTTTTCTTCCCCTTTAATACATATGTACAATTATTTTTTCCCAAAATTTAGGAAATATATATATTGCTTTTATAATACAGTCTTTGGTTCGCGTGTAGACCTATACACAGGTACTCCGGACACGATGTTGGTAAAGATAGTGTATTTTGGCCTATTTATGCCATTATTGGTTAATGCCATATGCCAGCATGGTAGGTATTGCATTATTAGGCATATCAATTTTATTTGTACCAACTGTGTTTCTGCTATTCTATATGGTAGCCTTAGCTTGGGATAGATAGGGGTTGAGTTCTTAGGTGAGCCGCAGTAGACAAGTCGATATACGGGCTCACGGTTCAATACAAGTTGGCAGGGGTGTAACAAGACGTCGAACTATCGATTTATCACAATAGTTACTGCCGCAACAGACAATTATCGATAGCTTTTTTGTTATGTAATAGGCATTCAACTATCGATAGTGTCAATAGTTTAACTAAATCCCGAAATACATGTAATTGTATCCTATCTTTTCACATAATCTATCGTCAAGACCACAGATAACCCACATAAACTTAACGAAATTAACTATCTAATTACAGTTTGAATAAAGCTATAAAACAACTTTTAGGCAGACCTTTTAAGTATATACTCAGACACAAAACATGAGTAAAGCAAAATCAATGTTTGGTTTATCTGAGCAAATCTTTAAAGAGCAAAAGTAATACAATATAACCTGTGTGGTAAGTTTATAGTAGTTTATAGTGTAGAATCGGGAAAAGTTAACTAGTGAATCACTATACAAATAGGTATATAAATTAGTGAATAATGGAAAGGAAAATAAGATGAAAGTAAAAAACAATACAACAGCAAAAGCATTTGAAGAAAATATACATTGTCTAATTTTGGCAGGGACCTGGGAAGTTGGATAAGAGCTTTGATACAATGGTGAAATACATAACACACTAGTGGCGGTCATTACGAAGGTGTATTTCCAGACACTTAGTTTTTGTTTCTCAGTAAGATCGAGAATTCGTTTGGAGGAATCAATATACCAACATTCTGCTGCTAAAATTATTTCGTCAGCTGTGGTGCCAAAAAGTAACAGTTGTATAGCGACTTTACATCAGTATCCAGACGTAACACTGGTTTCCACCAGAACCGTGCGCTGCCGGATATACAAAAGACATTGGAGTAAGCAATGTTAGATGGTTTTTGAATTCCCATCGCAAATACAGTGTAAATCAGTGGTTATGTGATCATGGAATAATATATCAACATTTAAACTGCTACAACCATTCCAAAGGTTGCACAGAAGAACATTGGCTAAACGGTTAATTGACTGTATGGAATAAGATGAATACACTTTAAATATGTGGTGAAATGTCCTCTTCAATATGTACAAAGAGTGAATTCCAATAAGACATCTTACCAGATAAAACCGATTTTTAAAAATAATTATGTTGTTAAAATAACTGTGTTTAGTTCCTAAGGTATAAGGGATTATATTGACAATGAATTGGAATCAAGTGTGCTCTTATTTAAACTAAAATAATGTTTATTTGTTCCTCCAACCCGTCACAATATTGTTTACTACCAAAGTAATATGTGTCAGTGGTAAAACTTTGTAAAATAAAAATCATAGAAAGAATTGGTCAATATTTTATTTGTGAATCAGTTAGGTTGAGAAAAGTTCAATTGCAATTATAATATTACCTCTACATTAAAAATGACTGTTAACTACCTTAAGTACTAATTAAACTTAATTGTTTTTGGACAGAAGCTATAAGACTTATTCCTGCAACAAACTTAATTGTTTTGGACAGAAGCTAGAAGACGTATTCCTTCAATAAACAATTCAATATTTTTAAAAACATCCCCTGTTATGTGTGTTATATACATGAAACATGAATTTATAAATACCATAGCGTATTAGAGACACAATAACATACCAGCAAGCAACAGTACCCTGAATCAGATTATAACTGGTACCTAAATGTGACATTTCATCTGGTTCAAAAGCCAGTGCGTTAAGTTTGTGCTCATAGTTACAGAATTAGATGAGTTAATCAAAGACGTCACACAAGTTGAGCGAGAATATTTCTATCCTATTTTGACAATAAATGACAGTGTAAATTATTTATAATTTAGAGCAGTTATTGTAGCACAGATGAGGCTATTTTCAATTTTCACTAAGCTATCCAACGGTCAGGCATAAAATATTTATATGAACTTATATATGAACGTATCATCACTATTATTTAATGATCCAAGTGTGTTCGAATAAATAATGGTGTTGTCTTTCAGTATATAGTTCTGAACAATATAAACAGTATACAGTTACTGCTGTTTAACACGCCTGAAAAGAATTGCACGACAATATTAGACTCTCTAAACATAGAGATTGTAATATTGTCACGAAAATCTTCTCAAGCGTGTTAAACAGTAATAACTGAATACTGTCTCTATCGTTCAATAACAAGTACTTATTCCTATAAGGAAGTTTATATGTAACATGATAAGAAAAGCATTATGATAGAATTATACCTTTACAATGCCATTTCAGTATACTTAAAACGTGTGTTTTATATTAATGTTTATGAATATTCGAATTTATCTCATATCATCAATAATAGAATGTATCCGGATAACATCTATGAGACAAAATATCTAGCCACCAAGAGATTCCATGTTGTTTATAAAATATTGCTAATAAGCAAACATAGGCCTACAAATACATAAACGTTAATTCTCAAATACGACGCTAGATGTTGCTTTAAAATACCGACAGGAAGATATAAAACTAGTTGACATTAGGTCAGCTTTAGAGTTATGTGTCCAGATCAACACGGAGACCAACATTTATCGCGAAACATATCCTTCATGTATGTTTTCTGTCTCTGTCGACACAGGAATCGAGACGGAGTGTCAGATGTTTTGTTAACAACGTAATGTCAAATACAGTACAATTATGATCTCCGGCACATTTGTCAGAGGTATTCACGTTGAACTGCGTTTTAGGCCGCTTTAGGCGGCCCCTGTGTGTCTTATATGAATATCTTACAGGTACCATCATAACGTCTTGGATAGACTTGTATTTTTAAGTTGCTTCAAAACATAACATATCAACAATTAACACGACTATTACCTCAAGAAATAAAGTATTATTGCGTGACTCTTTAGTGTGAAAGCTACGTCAAAAAGATTAGAAATGTTTTAGCTAGAACACAGCTAACAGACATTCTAAGAGACTGAAATCTGTGTCAATCGGCATTGATTCACGTTTCGTCAAAATATTATTCCAAATATAAGACGTAACATTTTCAGTATAACCCAATGTGTCGTCATACCCGGTCATTTTAAGACCTTCTCTACAACGTGTTTATGTGTCCGCGGCTCCGTGATCTGTCCTGGTCTGCCAGTTAGGGATATTTCAATAAATTTAATTTTTATTCCGTTTCAATAATATGACTTGATCGACGCGAAAATCACACTTCTATCGTATTTAGTGAAAGGTCGTCTTGTAATGGCTTGGTATCCATTAACGACTATATTGACTGTTTGATCGATAGAGGACTTTTCTCAAATCAATACCTGACTCTGTGTATATTCATTTTTTCAGTCTCATAGAATTTGTCTTAGTTGTGTTCTCTAGCTAAAACATTTCTGTTCATGGCATGGCCTGAAAATAACAAAACAGAACGACATTGGCGAGCATGAGACCATTTATTATGAGCAATTATTAATTATCGATTGTTCATTCCAGAACAATATATTTTAATACGATTAGCATCATATCTTATGTTTAATGGATTTTCGAGTAAAAAAAATACTGTGCAAACATTTAAGAATTCATTCCAGTTATCGATTGTTTCTCTTTTGAGTGCTATCGGCTGTTTAGTTTGACGAGGGAACCACACTATGGCCTTCCACGCAAACTGAAAATATGACTGAAGTCGATACATTATACGAGGACTTGTGAAAAACGTTCAATAGAAACGCATTGAACGATTTCTCCATTTGGAGTTTATTTGCTAGAAAAAGATAAGTAAACAAACCCATGTGATGCCTACCATAGTGTGAGCCCTTCAGTTCCTTCTCATTAACACAGTACAATTGTGTAGCTAGCTATACATTACAAGAGTTCACAACTGTTTATAACACCTTAGAGCAGCTCATAACTAAAGGTTACAAATGGAAGGAATTGTACGATTCACATGAATAGAGACGCCATTCTATAACACAATAATTATAAACATAAGAGTGGTATTTAGAAATTGACTCATATATACTTTTTTTGTCTTGTTTACGGCACAACATAGGTGTTATTACAGTTAATATTTTATACCTAAATAGAATAAACACCAAATCCTAGTTTTCTGTCTCAGTCTGTTAAACAGGAACGCAGTGGTGTAAATTGCATGTATACGTCTTCCAACCAAACGGATAAACGGTGACAGAAACACAAACGAAATCTTTCTGCTAACATTGACTTGGTCCATACTTGAGTTAGACCTCCACTCTCTCACTCTCTCTGTCGTAATTGTTTATATTTTGTCTGCGAGAAACGTAAACAGTATTAATTTTTGTTGTTGTTGTAAAAATGTTTACCCCTCAGTGTGCGTGAAATAACGCTGACAGTGCTATAAAAAACAATAACCAATCAATCTGATGTTTTGGAGATCGGGGCCTTTCCGATAGCATTCGGGACTGAATTAGTTTGGGACTTTGACTAAAAGCTGAAAGAAGCGCCGTTTGTAATTTGCGAGGCATGGGACAACATTGTTCAGATGTTTGTTTCCGTTCGATTTCATGCTGTCGTGCATACCTTACATGACTATCGACTGTTAGGTATCCAAACAGGTGTTTCCGAAAATATCCCAACCATAACATTCTCTCATATATCGGTTTATAGATTTTACACACTTTTAATTGTTATACACAATGTACTATGAAACATTGTCGGCGAAGTAAATGGTTTGAATTATTTGAATTTTTAGAGATCCCTTGACAAATATGGTTATCAGTTTTATTGATTTTTTGTTCTTTACTCTATGGTATCACAACGTGGGGTCAAAGCATCAGGTTGAGTATACAGTGATAGAGGCCTACACAGGTTTCTTCAATCTCATTTGTGAATTATATATTTTGATTAGTAATCATAACTTGGCTAAGAATTTGGAGTGCATTATATTTTGAGTCTCTGCAGCTCAATCGATTTTGGATTTGGCCGCTGGTTCGATTCCAATTGTAAATTTGGGAACTTTCTTTCACCATGTTAAGATCTTTAAAATCATGCCCAGAGTTAGTTGTGGGGCTAGTATGAAGGATAGTGATACTAAAAGTAAGGGCTAGGTAAAGGGTTCTCAGGGTGATTTAAGTTGACAGAGAAAGTATAACTATCTGTCAGTATTTCTTGGTTTATCATCTTAATTAAGGCTTCTGGGATCACTGAATAACAACCGACAATGACCAGCAAACTAAAGGCCTGTGTACACCATTCCTCGCTCCATTCAACTCTCCAATGATGGCCGGTGGTTCCAAATCGATTTGCCCATATTATAACCGGACATTTTAGCGAATCTGTTATGTTGGCTGTCTTCCAGTTCTATAGTTTACAAACAAAGGCTTCTTGGTGCCTTTATGAATAGCCTCAGTCCAGTCCGATTGGCATGACCCTGGGACAAAGAGGTAATATCGGACAGAGGAATGTTGGCGACTCGTTCTCATTCGTGTTCACTTTCTTGCCGTTTCCTATTTGTCAGTCTTTACCCAAATATTGTTATGTTTTAACGCTGCTGAGACGATGCTGGTCAGCCATTTTAGTCTCAACGCAGTCTATCGACGAGTCTAAACTCAATTATGGAACCATGTTAGCCAAAGATTCCAAAGGCAACCTAATAACTCAACGTTATTCTGTTAATTCAAGTGAAGTGTACGCAGGTCAATTTTAGTGGTGGGTGGTTCTATCTCAATCCTTTCAATATTGGATGTTTTTATTTTTTTTATTCATAGCATATAAGTACTTAAACATATCAATGTAGGTTTTTTGTGCATTTGATTGGGGTTTTACACCGTATATAAGATTATTTTACTCATACAACGGCGTGCCAGCCAAATTGGTGAATGAAACCACCCTGAGCGACTTCGGCAGCACAGAATACACCACAGTAAATTTACAGGACGAAAAGCAGGACACCAACACAAATTGGCTTCATGGTGCCCCTTAGCTCAGAGAGCACCAAGACGCAGGAGGCTACCACTTAACCTCCCGCATGGGTCTTGGTAAAAACTTTATTACAGAATCAGCTTTGTGCTAACATGTGTTGATGTGTTTTGAGAATACCCCTTGTACATAATTGCAGACATTTATAGAAATAATATTAGATATTAAAATGTCTGTTACCATGTCGGTGTAATATGTCAAGGCAATCATCCGACTGGAATATCAGTTTGAAGATAGGTAACGCGAATTCACATTATTATTCAAAAGGAGGTCGCTTTGAGGCAATTTAATTGGTTCACGAGTTATTAGATATGACCTTTGATAAAACGACAAATGTACAATTTCGTCGATCGGTTACAGCTGTTTTTGTGGGGGGAGGGGGTGCAGAGGGACCTAAATAAGATCCGCTTTTGTGACACTTATCGTTCTCAAAGGTTATATCTAATAACTCGTGAAACAATTAAATTGCATCATTTCGAAGTACAATTTTGTCGATAAAAATGTCGGTTAGAGCTGTTTGTGTGTGTGACACGAAATATAAACCGACTCCTGATTCAACATAATGTTACAATGGGTTGTTAGAGAGACGGATGTATATTTCAGTGTACCAGACACCTAGACAGTCTGAGCCAGGATTGGTCCCAGTCGGTCGGCTCAGAGTCACCTCATATAGTATTTTGATCAAATATCATATCATGTTACATCAGCTTCAATCAGCTTTTAGTGATAGCTTCAAACATTATCATAATATATAAAAGCTGTACAATAGTTTTAGAAAGTCATCAATATAAAGACAGTCGTCACAATAATAAGTCGGACTAATCACCAGTAGCCCTGAAAACAAAAAAATAAGCTGTCAGGTAGAATTATACAACTTAAGTCAAAAACTGTTTGTTAAGAGTCAGTGTTTTGAGTTTATCTCATCCGGCCCAAAAAAATAACAATATATCGAGTCTTCAAGATATTCACAGTTGTTTATACGATAGAGTGGATAAGTAAACACCACCAATACCTAAACATTTAATCTCAAGTACTATACTAGATTTTTCCTTAACATATCGACAGAAAGATATAAAATGAGTTAAAAGTAGGTCAGCTAACCTAAGTTATGTGTCCAGGTTAACCCAAAAAAACAACTCGAGAAGTCTACCTTAAAATAACCTACATTATTCTGTCTCTGTCCACGCAGGAATTGAGATTAATTGTCAGATGCTTTTTTAAATCGAAATATCAAATTAAGTATTTTTTTTTCTTTTGTAGAAGATTGAGTGGCAGTACGCATTCTAATTGAAATTCTATATAGCCACGTCAAACGTGTGAACAATATACTCTGGCATAGCAACTGGACCAGGGATAAAGCACCGTTGGAAAATCTGTCAAGTTGTATTCCCTGTGTGTTCATCACATGACAATGATGCGTGCATTATGTTAAAAAGTGGTATTCCAAGAACACAAACATTATAAAACATTCCACATTTACAACCAAAATGTAAATGTAAATTCACATTTGTTAGTATAAATGTAACGCATATACTTTTTTAATTAACGATGAATCGATTGTTATTATACATCAACAATCAAATTAAAACTAAAGCTTTATAATAATAAAAGAGTTTCATCATTACTTATATATACTTTGTCAAGAGTAATCACACTGGCACAGGGATATCGACTAATTAAAGTCGATAAATTATCTCATGTTCTAGATCAA